>BSBK01004532.1:300000-332500 GCA_027943335.1 Chamaecyparis obtusa
TCATTCATGAATGTGTTTGTCATTGATATCAACATACTATTTATACTAAAGATTGACAGAGTAGGAGATAGAGCTTTAGTTTTCACACACAATGTATTACATATGAGGTTATGCAGAGTTGAGGACATATTTCTCATAGTGTCTTGATGACATGGTCAAGAGAGTCTACAAAAATTCAAGTATTTGAGTTAGTTATAAGAGATCTAGTTGAAACTGTATTCTTACAAAGTTCTTGAGAAGTAGTTTGTGATGATCGGATTATATCTCCTAACAAGGATAGAATCTAGACAAGTAGAGTTATACAGAGGTTGAAGACATTGTGAAGGTGACCTAGATAAGTCAACATAGTCAGAGGTTGCATGTGTGAAGATTTATTAAGTGTGTAAGCTGACAGTGTTGAGTAATTATGGAATTTTTATGTAATGTGTATTGTTTTATATTTTGTAATTTATAAAGCCTAATTGACTGACTCAATTATGTACTGAGCATGGTATAAAGGAAGGATTGTTTCCTTAAATTGTAGGTATTATTATGTGATAAAAAAATTTGTGAAGTGTGAAATAATGTGAGTAAGCGATCTAAAGGATTGATATTTGATAGTCTGCAGATCTATTATTGAGATGTGGAAAGTATTTGGTACGACATAGGCACGGTCAGAGGAGAAAATAAAAGTTGTTGTGATCAGTTATATTTAGTATTATTTTGTTGGGATAATACAAAGATCAGTTGGACAATGTCTTTAGTGATCTTTCCCTTGAAGTTGTTTGGACAGTGGGGCCTTCTACCTTCCACAACTCCTAATAGGGTTTGAATATACTCACAAGGACTCAAGGTATCCTCACAAGGACTGATATGTACTGGATGTATTTCATAGACTCCTAATAGGGTCCATCCTCTTACAAGGAATTTTCATATCAGTACATAATTTTTGGGTAGCATCCCCACCAGGGTTTACTCTCTGATCAAGAGGATCCCTAGTTAACAATTTGGTGTCATTTTGTATGATTATATTTTTATGGTTGATTTTCATGTTAATTTCATGTTTTAGATCTAACAAGGTTAATAAGAGTTGTTTTAATTAGATAACTGAATCATGCCACCCATCTCAATTATCTTGGTGGACTTTACAAGTTCTAACAATCAGTATCAAACCATCAGGTCCTTGAACGAGAAGCTTAACATCTTAAGGAGATCCATGGAAAGTCATTTTAGAAAAGAAAGTCCTAAATTTGATGGAGTTGACTATGAAAGATGGAAAGAGAAGATGAAGACACATCTGTTATGTTTAGGGTTAGGATATTAGTTGATAACAAAGAATGAGAAAACTATCATTGAAGAAGAAAATATTGAGGACTGCATTGAAAAAGAAAGAGATCTATTCATGTGTAACATACTTTCTAGAGAAGCACTTTTGTCAGCTCTTCCTAAGAATGTGTACATTTGGGTAAAATCTTTAAAGACATCTCATGAAATTTGGTTAACTTTTGAATCTACTTTTGATGGTGATAAACATGTGTGTGTGAGTGATTTACACCTTCATGAAATTACAAGATTAACTAAGAACAACAAGAATTAGAGCAAAATAATCTAACAAATGCATAATTAATCTATCAACATCTCATGGATCTCTAAAATAAAGTGGTAAATGAGGCTCTCAGCTATGATCCTCACTAGTGACACTCTAAAGATGAGAATTAAGCTATATGATATGCAAATTTAGATCTATTCTATCAAATTCTAGCTCTATTTGATGAACAATCTACTATGATCAAAGCAATTTAAGCTAATTAGCAATGACAAATGATAAGTGAGTGATATGGATGCAAATTGACAGAGCTTTGCTGCAATTCAAAGATATGGAGTGGATGAATAATGCCTCAAAATGCCTTCTATTTATAGGATTTTCCCAAGGGTAGGGGGGTAGAGTGAGATAACCATGGTTAGGCTTGGGTAAGGTCAATTGGCTTTGCTTTGTCCCTAAATTGGGGGACAAACATTTAAATGGTTTCAAAAGGCTGGACCATTTCAACAAAAGTGAGTGATTTGTGTCCATTTTGTCTCCTTTTTCCTTTGTTGAGAGAATTTCATATTTATTAATTAATTAAAGTAATTAAATTTAGCCATGAAGGGTAAGAGGTTCATTTTGATTTTTCATTTCAACAACTATGTCATTAATTGAATTTAATCAATTTCTTAGTGTTTTTCCCCTTTTCAAGCTTTATTTAATCATTTAATCATTTAATTGAATTTTCCTTTGATTTGAATTGCCTTTGTTCCATTTATCAATTTTTAGTGCTATTTTGATGATTTGATTGCACCTTTTGATTGATTTAAGCCTTTGCCAATTTTCTGTGTCTACAAATGCCCCTCTTTGAGTCGATGTGCGAAGAACACCGATTCAAAGATTCCCTTAGTATGATGATCTGATTCTGGTCCTGATTTGATGATAGGTCCTGGGTTCACTGATAAAGGTCCTGGGTTGATTGATAAAGGTCCTGGGTTGATTGATTGCTGATATGTTGATAGATTTGATATGATGACAGATTTGATATGAAACTGATATGCAATTGATTTGCCTCCTGATATGATAACGATATGATATGATACTGATATCTTGATATGATACGATATGATATGATATGCCCCACTGATAACTATTTTTGATGTGATGCCAATTTGATACTCTGATGCCCCCTCAGAAATAAAACATATTGATTCCTTGATTTGAAAGATTTTAATTGATTGGTCCAATATGTTTTCATTTCTGAAAAAAATATTAATGATATGCCATGACTCACAAATTTGCATATCCACGATAGATAGGTCTGTTGTAGTTAAGCAAAACAAGTGATTAGGATAACAGGATAATGGTACCAATGAATGTGATTTGTCAATCTCATAGGATAGTTCTGATATGATAAATCAATCAGTGTGAAAACCGATATGATTTGATACTGCTGCTTCGTTCTCAGGACACAGAGACACGAACGATGGTACTAGGTGTGATTGCTTGATACTTTGATATGATTGATTGACGTAAGATGATTCATTGATATAGAATACTGATATGATTCCCTTGATTTGTGAAATAGGCACATTTCCATAAATGATATATATACGGACCTTAGCTTCTTGGATATTTGGATTTAAGTCATGGGTTGACCCAGCTAGAGTATAGGTTATTGAGATGATTGATTATGGAGCTCTTTCAGTTTGTTGATATTGTATCATGATATTTCAGTTATTGATCAGGACTTGGATGTATCATTTTGATGACATTGTATCTTTGATTAGACAAAGTTCATGGATCTTTGATATTATGGACACTTATGATTTATGGACATTCCTTGATTCTTGATTGAATGACCCCATTTTATGATTGATCAAGATTTCAATTGAATGAACCCCCTTTTCCCTTGGAAAAATACTACAAACAAATGCACATGCAATTAATCTAACATGATAATGCAATTAACCTTCCATGATAATGCAATGCAATGCAGCTAAGTGTCACTAGCTTTTAGCAAATAAATGCCTTGAGGATAAATTTTCATCATTGAGCATTTGGGACCGGAAAGCAAGTACAATCACCACTGCCCACTGACATGATGATATGAATACCGCTTTTTATCGCATTTGGTAACCTCCTTTTTGAACTAGTACAACCCACACTAGTCGAATAAACCAACTATGAGAGTATGAATACCAGTTTCAACGAATTCAATGTTGCATAAACAAGCAAAGGTCAACCTTCCACCCTATATGAAAGTCCTCAATGATTCTTTGATGACCATGTCGTTAGACGAATTCACATAAGTTGTTGGATATCCCTCAAGATAGTCACTCAAAGGCAAGAAAAATATCATGTCTCCATCATCGCCAATCTAGTCGAAACATCATCGATTAGCTAAAAAGATGTGATAAAAATCAATGTAAGTAAATATCATCAAAAGAAAGCTTCAAGTGTTTTGCATTGTTTCATGATTTTCAAAAAGTATTTCCAAGTATTCTGATCTTTAAGTGTTTTGTCAATTTTTAATCCTGAATAATAAAGTCAATGAAGGCTCATGGATCAAGTTGTGGTAATCAAATTCTTGGTTAGTGAACAATGATATCCATCAAAGGTTCACGAAAATCTTCTTCTCTCTTCTGAAACTCTGATAATTCCCTCTCTGATGTGATTAAATATTGTACTATTGAATCCTTTTGAATTAATGCCTTGCTTCATGTGAATTCATGCTTGTTTGCTGAAATCCGCTAATTAAGATCAAATGCCCCAGTTGGATAGAAAAAATGTTGGACTTGGACAAACTTCCAAAATATTACCGAAGCTCAGTTTATGCAAGATGCAACTCAAAAGCACTTCATGCTGTCCTTTTTACCAGCTCTCAAACAAGATCACATTGGTTTTCCCCCAATGTCTTAGCAAGATATAGGACATGAAGGATGGATTTTCAAGCTAATGGGTTAGAGATGGAAAGGCTATGATGGAAGAAGTATGCGAATGTGACCCATAGGACTATCTCCTCAAGAGTACCCAAGCTAAGGAAAAAATGATATAGCAATGTGAAGCATGTTTTTAGATAAGCCATGAAAGTCAATTGTGCAGTGTTAGATAATGTATAGGATAATGATCTGCTGCCATGAAAAGGAGTGATCCAAAAGAGTGGACATGTCAAGAAGTTTTTGATAACAATTTTTTTTTTTTTTAAAGTTCATCTTGATCAAGACCAAGGGTCAATTTGGGTAAGATGTGGATAAGATAACACAATCATGATAAAGGAGTGATGGAGGCTATGAAGGGATGTTTTGGGATTATGAAAAAGCTGATGGAATAATGGAGGTGAATTTGGGATAAGCAAGATCATGATAGGGTAACATGGATGCAACAAGTACATAAGCTGATGGAAAGGATAACGGATGTTAAGATACTCAATGCTCATGGATGTGTTCAACCTTGTCAAGACGAAGGTGATAGAGGAAATATGGATGAAACTTGCCCCCAAGTGTAGAGTGCAAGAAGGAAGAATTACGCATGATGTCTGTTTGCCAGGTTTTCATCATGGTACTTGTCTAAGGTGCCACAAGAAGTGGTTTTCACCTTAGATTTATTTCTTTTTATTTTTTCTACCAAGGTGCCTATTGCTAGGTTTTCACAAAGGCACTTTTTCTCTTTTTTCATTTTTTTCTTTTTTTCTTTGTTTTTTTCTTTTTTTGTATTTTTCAATATTTTCCCAACATTAGAATCTTTGGACAATGCTCCTCTGAAAGATATGCTATAATAAACCATGGGTATGACTAGAATGCTCAAAGATATTGATAAGAGGGATGGAAGTACGGAAAGTATGCATTGGAAAATGAATGTGAGGATAAGAAAAAGGTATGTTGAAGATGGAAATGTTGGCAAGATCAACTTTGACACACACTTTGAAGAGTGGTGGAATGATGGAGGAACAATAGATGACGGAGATAAGGATTTTTTTGAGGTAGTGGATTTTTGGATGTAAGAAGATGAAGGATGTTTGGAAGGAGATGGAATGGAAGCCTTTGGAAGCTTGAATGTCAATTTTGATTCTTCTTTTGTGTGCAAGTCTTTCAACAATGACTTGGGAATCCACATATTCTTTGATTTTTCTTCCTTTTGGAATGCTTTTGAATGCATTTCTTCAATGAGGGATTTAGGAACCCACATTTTATTTTTTTCTTTTTGCTTGATGGACCTTTGCGGCCTTTTGGATATTTCATTTTTCTTTTCATTCACATGTCGATTAGATGGGACATTGTGATTTTTATGCACATATGGATTCTTGGATTTATGATTTTTATGTTGCACATCAACATTGCTTCCAAAAGACTTAAGAATTGTGGATGAATAGGAATAATATGGATGGTTCATATGGATTGGTGTTTGGACATTCTTCAGGTATGTGTGTCTTTGTTGATCTTGATACATGGTAGGGTAAGTGAATGGATAGCTAGGGATGATAGGAACGGTTGATGGGGGAATATATGGACCTAGTATGGATGGAAGGGATGAAGACTTTTGTTTTGGGACATAGGAACCCAAAATGGATTTGGAGGATAGTGGAGGTATGTGGTTGTATTTGAACGGAGGGATATAAGGTGTGAAAGGGATATCAATATCTTTGAAAGGAGATCCATCATCAACATTCTCATCTTTAGGATTTATCTTTATACCAATAGGCTCATGAGTAGCTTTGATAGGAACACATTGATAGGATCAACTGAAGCTTGAAGGGATTTATTATCTTGCAAGGGATTTGGAAGAATGATGGTTTCTTGAGGTGAACATGGAGGAATATGACAAGGAAATGATGGGATACTTTTATCTTGACAAGGATCTTTGAATTATGTAGCGAAGGTATTTTGCTCTTGATTTTCAATATGCTCATTGGAAATTGTGGAAGGGATATCTTGATCTTGCTTGGGAAATGGAGAAGATATGGAACTTGGAAGGGTACTTTGTTCTTGGAATGGAAAGATATCATCTTGAAAGACATGAAAGGATGCAAGGGGATCATCACAAGGTTCAAGGGATATGGGACCTTCATCAAATATGGGAGGAGTTTGTATATAATCTTGATCTTGATCTTTATCAATATTTGTTTCTTTTCTTTTTGGATTATCTTCTTGACATGAAGCCACTTCTAAGGACAAGGTAGATGTTTGGATATGTGTGGGGAATGTTTGGAGGTATGATGTAGGATCCTCTTGAAGAGGTATAATAGGCATTGAGGCACATGAAGCTTTGGGTTCTAAGATCTTTGAAGCATGGAAACAATCTGCAGCAAGATGTGAGTTAGCTTGGGTTTCTTTTAGAGGTAGCCCTTGAGGTAGACATAGTCAATGGGAAAAGTATCATCATTAGGCTCATTCTTTGATGGAGGAATTTTGGATAATTGTGGAGCTTTGGGAGATGAAGAAAAGATGAAAGGAATGCTAGCTATGGGAGGGTCTTTGCTATATAAAGGTTCGGGAGATGGATGAAGGATGAAAGGTGTACAAGTCATCCAGGGAGAAACCTTGTTAGGAGATGGACAAAGGATGAATGGATTACTCTTGCTATATGGAGGTTTTTGCATTAGATCTTGCTTGAGAGTGGTATTTTTCACTCCATATTCTTTATTATCTTGATCACACATAGGTTGATTATGCAATTTCCTTTGATCCAAGATAAGTTTATCACTCTGAAATGCTTCTTTTTGTGAGGAGGATGAAGATATGGATGACCCATCATCATAGAGGAAAGGACAAATTGATCTTAATGATGGCTCTTTAGATAAAGTATCTTTTTGATTTTCCTCATCCTTTCTCAAGGTTGATATGTCAAAATTACGAGGAAGCTTAGCTCCTGCTTGAGCTAAAGTTAGGAAATATGCTTCTTTATCCCAGTCCAAAATTCGTTCCATTATTTCTATAAACACAGGATCTTGGGATGCTCTCACAACATCATCTTTAGACACCTCATCACTTTGAAAAGAATAGTTTGATATTAATAAGGGCATTTTATATGATGTATCTCTTTGGTTTTCCTCATTCTTTCTAAAGGTTGATGTGTCATAATTATAAGGAAGTTTAGCTCCTGCTTGAGCTAAAGCTAGAAAATATGTGTCTTTATCCCACTTCAAAAGTAATTCCATTATTTCCAAAAACATGGGACTTTGGGATGCTGCAACAACATCATCTTCAGACACCTCATCACTTTGATTCCTATAGAGATCTTGATCTTGACTTTGATAATTATGCTCCATAATAGGGTTGATTTGTTTCCCAAATAAACTTCCTTCGTGAATTTCAATCCAGTTGGGTTGGTTTGGAATGGGTAAATGGTATTGATCAGTTTATAAGATTTAAAAATTTTAATTGTATTTTGATCAAGTACTTTGGAACTTCTTGCTTGAAAAGTTGAAGACAATCTCAACACACACATCAATAGTTCACCATGTCCCTAGATCATTCTAATGTGTATATTCTTGAATGTTTCCACGGGTTCGATCACAAGAAAGACTTCCAAGCAAGCTACCTAGCACAAATTTGGCTTTTAAATGGCTCTATGAGGTAGTTTTTGCTATTTTTACCATTTTGTAGTAAGTTTTCCATTCAAAAGAGATCTTAGCTTTTCATCCCCCAACTATGTTAAGGGGCTTCCCACATGCACAAAAGCACGATTTTGCGCAATCCGTTAGGACTACTAGAGGAAGTTCGAAAGAGCTAAAATTCTTTTATCGTGTACCCCATTAAGGATACCCGCGTTTCATTTTATAGTGGGTCAGATTCTCACGGCAAAAGCAAGTGTATCCCACTTTGGGCTGTCCCTCTCACCGGCCCTTCTAAGGCAATCTCGGGAGGTGAGCCCACTAAGTTTTAAACATGTTCATTTGAAAGCATGAAAAGTGGATTTGGTAGAGCAAGTTTGGGAATTTGATTCACTCAAAGAGTGAAAAGCATATCCCTATTACTTTTCCCTTATCCCAAACACTCACAATCAATTTGGTTCTTTTTCAACCCCGTGACAAAGGGGTTCTTAGAATTGAAGTGTTTATTTTTTTCCTTTTATGATTAAACTATGTTTTGAACTTTGAAAATGCCACAATTTAAGGGAAGTGCAAGCTTGATGAGAAAAATACCTCAAACGATGCTAGCAAAGGCTAGGTGCATTTTTAAGTAGTAGATTTTCTCATTTTCTCTCCAAATCCTTCCCTTACCTTAGCAGAATGCTCCCTCCACCAACAAGTTAGTCAACACAAATTCATACAAAGTGAGGAGAAACCAAAATCAAAAAGCTTAAAATGATCAAATTGATTATGCTCTTGATTTATTTTGAACTCAAATATTTGCAAATTAAATCCAAAAGGTGCAAGGTATACTCTAATAGGACGTCCTTTTTTGTTTCTTTTTTTGCATGCAAAAAAGAAAAAAAAAATTTTGAGCACTTTTCTGTGACAGAGCCTGTACCTGAGACAAAAAAAATGACAGTGAAGTTAGCATACAGTCCTTATTTTGACAAAACAGAGAAAATATAGTCAGGCGACATCATCCAGACTACAGGTGAGATTAAATTTAATGAAGACGTGACTACTTTAACTGCGAGCGTCACCAAAAGGGGCTCAAGCGAGATTAAAATAGTCAAGTGCGATATTAAATTTTGCAAACGCGTGAAATCTTTAATACATGCGACAACAACAATTACTCTGATACAATATAAATGCTAAACCAGGCGACATTTCTTTTGCTAAAGGCGAGATCTAATTTAATAAAGACGTAATTACTTTAACCGCGAGCATCACCAAAAGGGGCTCAAGCGAGATTAAAGTATTTAAGTGCGATATCAAATTAAACTAACGCGTGAATTCTTTATCTCAAGCGACAAATTAACTCAGGGAAGCGACATTTAATTAATTAAGAGCGACATTTAAAATACTCAAAGTGACAAATTAAATGCGAAATGCAGTAAACTCCCTTTACACCAGGCGGAAAATAATTCCTCGGCCGCGGCTTTTAATTCTTTCCAAGCGACATCTAAATAGCCAAAGGCATCAGGTTCATGTCCGTGAGGCGAGAATTTAATGTATGCAGGCGTGATTTCTTTGTCGAGAAGCGTGATTCTGCAGTCTAGGAAGCGTGAGTGTTCAGACTCCAGGTGACATTTTAATTACCGCGAGCGACATCTCTTTGCTGTAGGCATGATTTCTTTACCGGCAAGCGTGATTTCTTTCCTGTAACGTGCAAACAGTGAGCAAAATCATGCAATTCTAGCCTAAATTTTGCAAATAATGTAGAAATTATGATAAATTTGAGGCCTAGAGCCCCACGGTGGGTGCCATTTGTGTGTGAGTGATTTACACCTTCATGAAATTACAAGATTAACTAAGAACAACAAGAATTAAAGCAAAATAATCTAACAAATGCACAATTAATCTATCAACATCTCATGGATCTCTAAAATAAAGTGGTAAATGAGGCTCTCAGCTATGATCCTCACTAGTGACACTCTAAAGATGAGAATTAAGCTATATGATATGCAAATTTAGATCTATTCTATCAAATTCTAGCTCTATTTGATGAACAATCTACTATGATCAAAGCAATTTAAGCTAATTAGCAATGACAAATGATAAGTGAGTGATATGGATGCAAATTGACAGAGCTTTGCTGCAATTCAAAGATATGGAGTGGATGAATAATGCCTCAAAATGCCTTCTATTTATAGGATTTTCCCAAGGGTAGGGGGTAGAGTGAGATAACCATGGTTAGGCTTGGGTAAGGTCAATTGGCTTTGCTTTGTCCCTAAATTGGGGGACAAACATTTAAATGGTTTCAAAAGGCTGGACCATTTCAACAAAAGTGAGTGATTTGTGTCCATTTTGTCTCCTTTTTCCTTTGTTGAGAGAATTTCATATTTATTAATTAATTAAAGTAATTAAATTTAGCCATGAAGGGTAAGAGGTTCATTTTGATTTTTCATTTCAACAACTATGTCATTAATTGAATTTAATCAATTTCTTAGTGTTTTTCCCCTTTTCAAGCTTTATTTAATCATTTAATCATTTAATTGAATTTTCCTTTGATTTGAATTGCCTTTGTTCCATTTATCAATTTTTAGTGCTATTTTGATGATTTGATTGCACCTTTTGATTGATTTAAGCCTTTGCCAATTTTCTGTTTCTACAACATGCAAAGAGAGTTAAATTTAAAAATTGGATATGTCTATTTCAAGAAGCTAAAATGATGGAAGATGAATTTGTTAGAATTTCTATTGGAAGAAAATTAGATATTGTTTAATGTATCAAATCTTGTGAAGGAAATAAGGATGAAGATGAGATCATATGAAAGATCTTGAAAACTCTGACTCCAACATTTAAGTAGACAACGTAGATGATTGAACAAGTCATACCTTGTACTAAGAAGTTCACTAGAGAGACTCTTCTTGGAAGATTGGATGAAGTAGAGATAAGTCTAGTAAATAATCTAGAGATTCACTTAGGATTGAGGCTGCCTTCAATGCACTTAGTGTTCACCCTACTTTGTCTATGATTGCCAGTGTCAGTGGAGATTATGCTAGAAGTAATAGATCTAAATCTGAAGAAGATAGAAAGATTGAAGAAGGAATTTCCTTTCTTCTGAAAAGAGAACCAAAATGTAATAAAATATTTAAATGTTGGACTTGTCAAGAATATGGTCATTTTTCTTCTAAATGTCCTAAGAGAGTGAAGAAATACAAGAACTTTAAGCCTAGAAGACCTAAAGAATGTTACTATGTGAATGATGAATAATTTCAAGCTAGTATGGAAAATTCTTAAGTGAAAGTGATAATAAAAGTGATGATATAGGATTTGTTTCTATAAAAGAAAAAAATTTTGAAATAGAAGTCAAAGAAGAAAAAGTGTTCGTGTCACAAGTTTAAAAGAAAGCTGATTGGATCATAGATAGTGGTTGTTCACATCATATGATTGGTGATATGAATAAATTTATCAAGTTTAACAACTATGATGGAGGAATTGTGTCATGCCCCTATCTGCTTCTGGCTTGGTTTTCTTTTATTCTGCATCTTTATTTAGTACTACTAGGATGGATTTATGTCTTGGTTTGGATTTTATATGTTCACACTCTTTTGGTTAGAAGTAGATTATAACTTTATTCTAACTTTGATTTATATCTGATGCAGGAGCATCCTGGGTGTAAGAGCAATCTTGCATCACCCAAAAATATTTCTATTTTTGAATTCAATAAGGGCTATCTTGTGCAAAGCTGCTATTTGTGGAAAGTTACTATTTTTGGTAATTTTCGTATGTGCTCAGAATGATCTGATTTCTTTCTTGGAGGTTCATTTTGGTCATATAAGTCTGCCAGTAAAGTTTCATTGCCAGGTCAAGTGTACATTGGAAGATATTGAAGATTTTTGGTATTGGCAGCAGGGTACAGAAACTTTGAACTCAGTTTTGAAGGCTTTAGAGGCCCCGGATGAGGTCAAAAATTTGGGTGACAGGTGCTTGCGCGGATCAAGCCTGTAGAGCGCTTCGTGGCATTTCTGAAATGGGGTTATAATAGCTGATCGGGTCAACTGGTGATGACTTATGGTCTTCGGAAGTTGGGTCACCTGAAATGGCAGAAAATAATTTTCTTCAAAATTTATGTTCAAATTTCAAACGTTATCTTGAGCCGACTATGATGTAATAAAATGTAAAATAAAATAATTATAAGTTTGGTCGGCCTTATTGGCTAAAATTCTGGAACCTTCCCAGGCGGTGGAAAAATTGTCTATATAAGGAAGGCTGTATTATTGTCTTAGGTAGTTCAGAATAGTTCTGGGGTAGTAGATCTGGGTAATAGTTCGAGGCTTTGTCCTATAGAATATTGTAAGGGAATGCCCATGTGGCTTTGCATATTGTAATTTTGAAAGTTTGTAATTCCACATTTGTGGAGATAATAAGAAGCCAATTTTCTGTTCTTGCATATTGTTGTTGTTTCTCTATTTCTGTTATGTGTTTGTGGTATTAAGGGGAGCACCCTTCATCAAGTGGTATCAGAGCAGGGGTTCTTGAGTGTGTAAACAGATCACCGACTATGAGGTAGTTTGCACCAGGACCGTGGTTAGGGTTTTAGCGCGCATCACGAAAATGCCTCCATGAAGAGAACGTGGAGGAAGACCTGATGTTTTGACACCTAAGGTTAGAGAGTTGCAGAGACAAGTGCGAGCATTGCAAGAAGAGATTCATAGAGGAATGAATCTTAATGTCAGAGATGAAAGTGAGGATGAAGCCGAAGAAGAATATCAAGAAGGAGAAGTTGAAATTGTGAACCAGGAGGAAGAAAGACTTTTTCGGGCGATTTCCAAGATTGGGAAAAGACCTAAGATTGAGGTTCCTACATTTTCTGGAAATCTTAACCCAGAGGAATTGATCGACTGAATCAATGAATGTGAGGAATATTTTGAGTATGAAGATGTTGAGGATCCTGATAGGGTCAAATTTGCGAAGGCCAGACTGAATGGTCATGCGAAAATATGGTGGCAAGAGATTCAGTTGGAGCGAAATAGAAGGGGAAAGGAGAAAATCATGAGATGGGATCAGATGGTGGATAAATTGAAGTGACAGTTCATTCCTGTTGATTATGAGCTTGTCCTACTGAAGAAAATGCAGAGTTTGAAGCAAGCAGGAAGATCTGTTCAGGAGTATACAGAGGAGTTCTATCGACTTCTCATCAGAACAGGCCATACAGAAGCTGATAAGGAGAAAGTTGCCCGATAACTTAATGGGTTAAGGCCGAGCATTCAGGAGGAGCTGAATCTGGTTCAAATGAATAGTATTGAAGAGGCATACCAGTTTGCCCTAAAAGTAGAGGAAAAGCTGAACAAGAAGTTTGAGAGCAGACAAAATAGAAGAGGTCACGGTGGACGATCATATGGTGGTCGAAATGAAGATCTGAAAAAGAAGGATGAGGCCAGTAGCAGTCAAAATCAGTGAGGATATTATTCCAATCACTTCCAAGATCAGAATAATAGAGATCAGAGAGGAAGAGGAAGAGGACAAGGATCTGGAAGAGGTGGCTTCTGTGGAACATGTTTTCACTATAGAGAAGAAGGTCATAGGGCATTTGAATGTCCTCAGTGCCAAGGTAGAACAGACAGGAGAAATGAAGGCCAGGCCAGAGTTGCACATGTAGATGAAGATGCCAGATCATCAAATTCTGAAGATGCTGAAAGAGGAGAAATGTTGATTAACAGAAGAGTCCTGTTGAGTGGTGAGAATGAACCTGAGCAAAGGAGGAGCCTGTTTCACACCAGGTGCAAGTGTGAAGGTAAATGTTGTGATGTGATTATTGATAGTGGAAGCACTGACAATTTGGTGTCAGAAGAGATGGTGACAAAGTTGAAGCTCAAGAGAGAGAAACACCCACATCCATATCGGATTGCCTGGGTATAGGATGACCACAAGGTCATGGTCAATGAACAATTCCTGGTGAAGTTCAAGAGTGGCGGATACCAAGATGAGGTATTGTGTGATATCATATCTATGGATGCATGTCATATGTTGTTGGGTAGACCATGGTAGTTTGACAGATGTGCTGTACATGATGGTCGTGCGAATACCTATTCCTTGACAAAGGATGGAGTGCGGCATAAGCTAAAACCATTGAAGGAGACTGAAGAAAAGGTATGTGGTATTACAAGAATAACATTTGTTGATGGAAGAAAATTCCTAGATGGTATGAGGCATGAGCATGTGTGTTTTACTTTAATTCCAAAAGTTGGTAAAGAAGAAGTAGAGGATGTACCTGTAGAGGTTGCAGATTTTTTGAATGAGTTTCAGGATATTGTATCTGATAATGTACCTGATGGATTACCACCGGTAAGGAAGATCGGTCATCAGATGGATTTGATTCCAGGAGCCAGTTTTCCAAACAAGGCAGCACATAGAATGACACCAGCAGAAAGTGAAGAGTTGAACAGACAAGTACACGAGTTATTACAGAAGGGGTTGATTTGAGAGAGTCTGAGTCCCTGTGCTGTACCTACAGTATTAGCACCAAAGAAGAATGGAGAGTGGAGGATGTGTACAGATTCTAGAGCAATAAACAAGATCACAATCAAGTACAGGTTTCCATTGCCACGAATGGATGATATTATGGACTGTTTGAGTGGAGCTGTGTATTTTTCAAAGATAGATCTAAAAAGTGGATATCATCAGATTCAGATCAGGGAGGGAGATGAATGGAAGACTACCTTCAAGACAAAGGAAGGACTGTATGAGTGGTTAGTCATGCCTTTTGGGCTAACCAATGCACCGAGCACTTTCATGCGGCTCATGAACGAGGTTCTGAAAGAATTTCTGGGTAAGTTTGTCATTGTTTACCTAGATGATATTTTGATCTTTAGTAAGACATTGGATGAGCATATGATGCATATTCGTATGGTGTTTGAGAAGCTGAGAGAAGAGAAATTGTTGATTAATTTGAAGAAGTGCAGTTTTGTGAAGAAAGAGTTAGTGTATTTGGGATTTGTAGTTTCAGCAGAAGGTCTAAAAATGGACCTAGAGAAGGTACATGCTATCCTTGAATGGCCTACTCCAAGGAGTGCTACCGAGGTAAGATCTTTTCATGGTCTAGCTAGCTTTTACAGAAAGTTTATCAGAAATTTTAGCAGTATTTGTGGACCCTTGACTGAAACAATGAGAGGGGATAGAAAAGAGTTTAAGTGGACTAATGGGGCAGAAAAGAGTTTTCAATTGTTGAAACAAAAAGTTATAGAATGACCAGTTTTAGTACTTCCAAATTTTAATAAGGTGTTTCAAGTAGATTGTGATGCTAGTGGTACTGCAATAGGAGCTATTATGAGCCAAGAAGGTAAACCTGTTGCTTATTTTAGTGAGAAATTAAATGATGCCAAGAGAAAATATTCTATTTATGATCAGGAATTTTATGCTATAGTTTAGGCATTGAAAAAGTGGAGGCACTATCTACTTCCTAAGGAGTTTGTTTTGTATACTGATCATCAAGCTTTGCAATATTTGAATAGTCAAAGAAAATTGAATCAAAGGCATTTGAAATGGGTTGAGTTTTTGCAGAGTTATACATTTGTTTTGAAACACAGGAGTGGAAAGTCTAATAGGGTTGCAGATGCTCTTAGCAGAAGGCAACTATTGCTGACAGAAATGCAGATTGAAGTGATTGGGTTCAAGAAACTCAAGAATTTGTATCCAGAGGATCCTGATTTTGGTGAAGCTTGGAAAGCTTGTGTAGAACCTGTTACTCTAGACAGGACGAAATGGCTGGATTTTATCATCCAAGATGATATGCTATTCAAAGGGAGTTAATTGTGCATTCCACAAAGTTCTATGAGGGAGAATCTCATCAAGGAGAAGCATAGCGGAGGATTGGCTGGACATTTTGGTCGTGACAAAACCCTTTCTTTGGTTAGTGAGAATTACTATTGGCCACAATTGCAGCAAGATGTGAAGAAGTTTGTACAGAGTTGCAGAGTATGTCAGATGGTGAAAGGAGTGAAGCAGAATACAGGGTTGTATCAGCCATTACCTATACCAGAGAAGCCTTGGGAGGAATCAGTATGGACTTTGTTCTTGGTTTACCGAGGACTCAGCGGGGACATGATTCAATTTTTGTGGTAGTTGACAGATTCTCAAAGATGGCACATTTCATTCCCTGCAAGAAGACTAATGATGTTGTTCATATAGTAGAATTGTTTTTCAGAGAAGTAGTGAGACTTCATGGTTTTCCAAAGACCATAGTTTCAGATCGGGACACTAAGTTTGTTGGATATTTCTGGCGTACATTGTGGAAGAAGTTAAAGACAGATTTGAAGTTTAGTTCATCACATCATCCACAGACTGATGGACAGACGGAGGTGGTGAATAGGAGTTTGGGAAATTTTCTGAGATGTTTGGTCGGAGATAAGCCAACAGGATGGGATTTGATTTTACCACAGGCAGAATTTGCATACAATAATTCTATCAATAGGAGCACTGGTAAATCACCATTCCAGATTGTATATGGAAGTAGTCCAAGAAATGCATCTGAATTGAGGAAGATAGATAAAGGAGAAATAAGTAGTGCTGAAGCTGAGGATTTTGCAGAACACTTGAAGAACATCCATGGAGAGGTGAGGAAGCATATTACCAAGATGAACACACAGTATAAGGCTAAGGCAGATGAGAAAAGGAGGTATAAGGAATTTCAGGTTGGTGATGAAGTCATGGTTCATTTGCGGAAGGAGCGATTTCCGGTTGGTACATATAACAAGCTGCAAATGAAGAAGTTTGGGCCATGTAAGATACTGAAGAAACATGATTCAGGAAATGCATATGAGGTAGAATTGCCTACTGAGCTGAATATTTCACCAGTGTTTAACATTTCAAATTTGACAGAGTATCATGAAGGAGGTGTTGAAGATGAGGTTGTAGCAGCACAGTGGAGTATTCTAGTAACCAGTTTAGATATCAAGGAGATTGAAGACATACTGGACAGTCGTGTTGGCAGAAGCACAAGGAACAGGACATATGAAGAGTATTTGGTCAAATGGAAAGGATGACCTATTGAAGATTCATCATGGCTAACAAAGGAGGAGGTTAACCATCTTGGTTTTCCTCTGCACACTTGAGTCGTGACAGGGTCACTTCTCAAATTACCCCGGGTGTCTGATGCAGGAGCATCCTGGGTGTAAGAGCAATCTTGCATCACCCAAAAATATTTCTATTTTTGAATTCAATAAGGGCTATCTTGTGCAGAGCTGCTATTTGTGGAAAGTTACTATTTTTGGTAATTTTCGTATGTGCTCAGAATGATCTGATTTCTTTCTTGGAGGTTCATTTTGGTCATATAAGTCTGCCAGTAAAGTTTCATTGCCAGGTCAAGTGTACATTGGAAGATATTGAAGATTTTTGGTATTGGCAGCAGGGTACAGAAAGTTTGAACTCAGTTTTGAAGGCTTTAGAGGCCCCGGATGAGGTCAAAAATTTGGGTGATGGGCGCTTGTGCGGGTCAAGCCTATAGAGCGCTTCATGGCATTTCTGAAATGGGGTTATAATAGTCGATCAGGTCAACTGGTGATGACTTATGGTCTTCGGAAGTTGGGTCACCTGAAATGGCGGAAAATAATTTTCTTCAAAATTTTTGTTCAGGTTTCAAAGGTTATCTTGAGCCGACTATGATGTAATAAAATGTAAAATAAAATAATTCTAAGTTTGGTCGGCCTTATTGGCTAAAATTCTGGAACCTTCCCAAGCGGTGGAAAAATTGCCTATATAAGGAAGGCTGTATTATTGTCTTAGGCATGTCAGAATAGTTCTGGGGTAGTAGATCTGGGTAATAGTTCAAGGCTTTGTCCTACAAAATATTGTAAGGGAATGCCCATGTGGCTTTGCATATTGTAATTCTGAAAGTTTGTAATTCCACATTTGTGGAGATAATAAGAAGCCAATTTTCTGTTCTTGCATATTGTTGTTGTTTCTCTATTTCTGTTATGTGTTTGTGGTATTAAGGGGAGCACCCTTCATCAATATGTCAGACAGATTAGGGATATTTAGTTGGCTATTAATTGTTAATTTTGGTTAGACTATGACATTGGATTTAATTTAATATCTACAGACACTGTCTTTTCTGAATTATCCATTTCTCTGTTGACTTTGGTACTTGGAAATTTGTGTTACTTGGAAGAAGGATGATGAATTCTTATACTGCTATTAAGTTTTCATTTATGAGGATTTCGATGTTATATTGGTCTATTATTTTGAAGGAAAATATGGTTAATTTTATGTTTAATGCTAGTGTATAAATGATTTTATTATGTTAGCATTTATTTAGTGAAAATTGAAATTTAAATGGATATTAATAAGTCTATTATGTTAGAATGAGTTAGTGGGAATATATGTGTTAAATTGGAAGGGGGATTAATTATATCCTAACTTTCTTTGTTTTATGGTTAGCAAGTTTAGATTAGTGAATTGTTTAACATTGGTTATGACTTTGAGGTACTCCCTTTGGTGTCGTGAACTTAGATTAATATGGCTATGTTATAATATGTTCACTGTGCCAAGTTATTTGTTTTTGCTATGTTCGTATGTTAGTGGGAATTGGTTGTTATTTTCACATGTGAATTACTCCGAGCATGGGTAAGTGGGAGTTCTCAGTAAGTATGATTACTACAGTAACAACTGTCGTTGTGTTAAGTAAAGGTGGTAGTGAAAGATTAGTTTGGGCTTTAATGCAGCTACGACATGTTTATGGGAATTCAATGACTTCAGTTCGCTGTCGGTCATTTGCTTTGGCAAGGTTTTGTTTCTCTATTGAGGTAGTGGGTTTGATGCCTGGAAAGGTTCCAGAAATGGAGTCAATTTGTTTAGTTTGGAGAGGAATATGGTTGTATACTTGTGCATTATTAATGGGGATTCTCCATTTTGCATTTCATGGTTCTATTTCTAGTTTTTGAGCTATCTTTTGGAAGCACTATTTGGTTTTGGTGCTTATGAAATGAGCTCTATCACGGGGTGCTCGGTTTTGATGCTTGGTTCTTGGTCTTTTTCGGTGGGTTTAGCTTTTTTGAGCAAGGAGTTGGTTTTGGTGTAGCTTGCCAGTTGGGAGCAAGGTCTTTGGCTTCAACTTTGAGTTCAGAACACCCCCACTCTGTTATAAAGGTAGGGGCATTCTCTAACTCTACTCTTGCTATCTTTATGAATCTGGTTATAAAATTCATTTAAATGGTTTATATTCTGATTATGCAATGTGATTAAAATGTTATTGTGTACTGTAGAAAAGTCTTTCAATGTGTGTGTGGTTTTGCACATTGCAGTGTAATGTTCACTATGTGATAAATTGGTATTTCTGTGTGTGTTTTGGTTCAATTGTTTAGAATATGGTTTTTGAGTTTGTCAAAATGGTGATACTATTTTATAGGAGTATGGTAGCGTAAGGTTTCCTAAAGTTTGGGGGGGTTTGTGTGTTTCACTGGTTCATGTCGGTTGTCATGATCTTAGTAATGGGAACGATAATGGTTTGTGTAAGGAAGTAGCAATGGAGAGTGAAGACTGTGAAGTTGTCATCTCTCTACTGCCAATTTTGTTTACCGAGCTTTGGCAATCTTCTTTTGTGATCGAGATTAGTTGTTTTGGTATCGATATTGGTCTTGTCGCCAGGTATTTGGGTTTTGAGTATCCTAGTTTTATTGCATTCTCTATTTCATATAGTTCTCAGGTTCTGTGGTTCCTAGGTTATTATGGGTGTGTTACCTTGGTGAGAAGTTTTCTTGGCAATGTTGGAACATTAAGTGAATTCGTATGCTGTACCTAGTTTCATATTATTTAGTCTGAAGTTTATTTTTTTTAGTAAGCATAGTTAATATTCATTGTGATGCCACTGTTGGAATGTTGTATTTCTTGTCTTGTCGAGCATTGTTATAGGGAAGCTTTGATAAGTCATGGTTAGAGATTTTGTAGAATGCATCTCTCTATTTAGTAGCTTGTAGTATTGGGCTCAAGAGATGGAGATTTGGTTACCATGAGGTTTCGTAGAGTATGGTCATCGTATGATATATGTATCAGTCTCTGGTGTAAGTGGTTGATATGACTGTTCTCAGTTCTATATTCTAGATGGAGGTAATTAAGTTTCGGTTACTATTACTGTAGCTTTTGTTAAGGAGGATTGTTGGGTCTGTTGGTAAATTCTATTAGGAATAAAGTTCTTTTGGATGATCATGCTGTAGCAGGGAAAAGAACATGGTTTTGTTTCTTGGTGCTATGGTATTCTCGGTTGATGTGGGGTTTATTATGGAAATCTATGTTGTCACATTACTCTTTCATAGATTTAGTTATGATTTGGTCTGCAAGGGTACATAAATATATATATATATATATATATATATATATATATATATATATATATATATATATATATATATACTTATTGGAACGTATATGTATAATTGTATATACACGTACCGTGAGTGTATATGCATATGTATATATATGTGAGTGAACCTATAAGTATGTGCATATATATATATATATATATATTTGTAGGAATCTATATGTATATATGTATATACATGTATCATGAGTGTATATACATATGTACATATATGTGTTTACACCTACAAGTATGTACACAAGTGACTTGGTAACAGAGATAACGAAATTGATCAAGTGTATTTTTATACGGGTGGTAATTATGTAGCTAATGTGTAATCCTACATTATTCTTTGGTATTTAAGTTGATCGTTAACTTTGTATGGATTCACAAATAACTCTGTTAGTTAGAATGTGACTGTAGAATGGAATTGAATCTTAGGTATTTTTGTTGACAATAGAATTGAATGTTTCCATTTTTCTGTTATTAAAATTGCAATTAGATATTAATTTTGCTTAAGTTATTATTTGAGTGATGAAAAGAAGATGCTTGCTATGGCTATTTTTGGAAAGTGGTTTCATGGATGTATGTGGAAATTTCAAATGCATGTTTTAGTATTATGGATTCAGTTGTTAAGTATACATTATTAGTTGAATTTGTTATTCAGATTTTTACTATGGTTAGCTGTTTTGGTAGTATGAAGTGTTTTAAGATAATGCAAGTGTGATCCTTAGTAAGGGAAGTTGACTTTTGTCTAGAGCCTAAAGGCGAAAGAATATCTATTAGTTAATTACTAAGTGATAATTTAATAATTCATGGGCTATGGGTTTCATTTAAAAAGATAAAATATGTTGCCTTGATTACTTGCACATGTTGGTGATGTAATGGAATGGTTTTAACTTATTGCTTGGAAAGAATAAGGCTGGCATAATGAATTCTTCGAGTTTCCTATTGGGTACTGATCGTTGATTCTTATGTAGATACCCTAAGCTAGTGGATCATCACCTTGTCATTTTCTTTGCGAGTTTATTTCTATTGATTAGAAATGAAATGTTTCTTGTAATGATGAAATATGACTACTTTTATATGCATGGTTCAGATTAATTTGTTAAGGTTTTAACCTGTATGATGCAGATGCTTTGGAGGTATTCCATTATCTTAGACTATTTGACTAAGCCTTGTTTGTTGTGGTTGTTTTATATCTTGGTGCTTTTAGGATTCTAGATGAGGAAAACTATGTTTTTGGGGGAATGGTTGAGTGCTGTAAAGATTTATGGAAAATAGATTATTACGTAGTTACTGGTTATCAGAACAGTGCTTAGGATATCTAGGATCAATTAGATGTATTTTGGAACTTTTAGTATGTTTGTATTAAATGTTGAGTATAATGATATACTCTCATGTAATTGATTACCATGGATATTTAAATAACTGATTATGTCAGTTGATTTGTAATTCGGTTCTATGTTGTACCTTGTTTATAAAAAAAAATTTGTTATGTTGTTCAGGTTTATTTTATTGGTTCTCCTGTGGTTGTTTATTTTTATTTGGTTAGTAGTATGGGGTGTTACATTTTTATCAGAGCCTAGGTTTGAACACTAGGGGCTCAAGGTTTAGAAAAGGGGTTATATCTCTTTGCTTCGATTAATGATTTTCCTTCTCTTTTATTATTTAAGGTCTTGAGCATGCTTCCTGTCACAAGAGGTGCCAATGGGCGCAGTGATCGAGTTGATGTTGGAGTTGGCAGAGGTAGGCGCAGACATCCAGGACATGGCTGGGGTGGAGGGAAAGATCACCAAGGTGGGTTTGGAGCTAATCAAGGTGATAAGAGAGAAGCTCAGGCTAAAGTTCTCCAACAGATACTTGATAGACTTGATGATATTGAAGCTAGGAACAATGTTCCTGGTGGGGGAGCAAATGAAAATGCTAATGTGTTTCAAGTTCCTAATGCAAACCTAGTTGTTGCTAAGAATCCTATTGCAAGGGCTTAGTTAAAGGACCTTTCTAAGTTCAAAGGACCTATCTTCTATGGAATCGAGGAAGGTACCACTGCTGAAGCATGGCTGCTAAACATCGAAAGATGTTTTATCCTCCATGATTATTAGAGTAATGTTAGAGTTCGCTGGACTATTATGCAGCTCAGATCTTTTGCTTCCATATGGTGGAACATGGACCTTGAGCATCTTGGAGTCAACATTTCTCAAGTCACTTGGGAATTGTTCATTGAAAGGTTTCATGAGAGGTTCATGTTAGAATACTGGCAGCAGGCTAGATCTAAGGAATTTTTCAATATCTCTCAAGGTAATGCTACTATGGATATGTATGAGAGGAGATTCTTTGAGTTGAAGAAGTACTCCAGTTGGGTAGAACATGAAAAGCCATTAGTACAACATTTTATTAGGGGATTAAATCCCAAAATTGGAGAAGAAGTGCGTACTTTCAAGCCTAAAATTGTTCAAGAAGCCTCTAATCAAGCCAAATTGACTGAGATGAAGTCAGGTTTTAGTGGAGGTGCGATCAAGAGTGCAGTGAATCCTCTAGTTCAGAATAGTAGCAAGAACCAGAGGTTTTCTCAAGGCAATTCAAGGGCAGCTTCAGGTGGTTCTAGTGGCAAGTTCATGAAAAGGAAGTTTGGAAAGTTCTCTAAGTCCAACAAGAGTTTCAAAGTACCTGAGCAGCCCAAATCATTTTTGTCTTCACAAAGTGGATAGTAGAGCAATGTATCTCCTCCAGCAAATTTAGTGCAGCAAAAGAGTATCAAGAGAGGAGCAGAATGTTACCACTCTGGGTAGTTGGGTCATTTTCAGTGGAATTGTCCCCTTCGTGGCAACAACCAAGGCAGATCTAGGGCAGCAGGTTCTGAGGCCACTATAGGTGATTCTAGAAGGAACCACCATATTTTCACTATCATAGATCAAAGGCAGGCTAATCATCATAATATCATAATCGAAACAAAAGGTAATTGCCAAGGTAAGAAAATTTCCATTTTGTTTGATTTCGGGGCCACTGACTCATTTATTTCTTCAAATTTGGTTAAACAATGTGGAATTCCTATGAATAAAGCTGAGTGGGCATGGCAAGTTGAGTTGGCATCAGGATCTAAGGTAGAAATAGGGTTAGTGGCTGTAGATTGTAAGATTCTACTTAAGGCTTTTACTACTTTAGTTAGCCTTAGAGTTATTCCTTTGGGTTCGTATGATGTTATTCTTGGAATGGATTGGCTGGACCAGCATTTAGTTGTCATGGATTGTAGAGAAAAGATTATCAGATGTATTGATGATTTTGGAACAGCCAAGTACATTTTAGGTATTAAGAGACCTATTTCAGTTAGGACCGTTTCTGCCAAACAACTCAAGAAGTGCTTGCGCATGGGATGCAAACTATTTGCTGTTTCTATCAATGATTTTGATGAACCCGTTTCTTCTAGTACCAACTTGGATCATCCAATTTTGAAGGATTTTTCAGATATCTTTGTTATTGAGATTTTGGGAATCCCTCCTAAAAGAGAAATTGATTTCAAGATTGATCTTTTGCCTAGTACTGAGCCTATTTCTAAGACTCCTTACCATATGACCACTCAAGAGTTAGTGGAACTAAAGGTTCAACTTGAGGAATTGCTAGAAAAAGGGCTCATAAGACCTAGTGTCTCACCTTGGGGAGCACCTGTCATCTTTGTCAGAAAGAAGGATGGTTCTCTAAGGCTATGCATAGACTTCAGGCAACTGAATAAAGTGACCATCAGAAATAGATATCCTTTGCCTCTCATCGATGACTTGTTTGATCAAGTGAAGGGTGCTAAGGTGTTTTCCGAAATTGATCTCAAATCTGGATACCATCAACTAAGGATTCAAGAAGCTAATATCCACAAGACAACTTTTCATACCAAATATGGGCATTATGAATTCACAGTAGTACCTTTTGGACTAACAAATGCACCATCAGTTTTCATGAGCCTAATGCATGGTGTATTCAGGGCTTTCCTTGACAAGTTTGTCATGGTATTTCTAGATGACATCCTTGTGCATTCAGATTCTTTTGAAGAGCATGAGCAGCATTTGAGACTAGTTTTTGGATGTCTTCGTAGTAACCAGCTTTTTGCCAATCTCGAGAAGTGTGAGTTTTTCAAAACTAACATTAGCTATCTTGGTCACATTATCATAGGAGAGGGTATAGCTGTGGATCCGGCCAAGATTAGGGCAATTGTTGAGTGGCCAGTGCCTACCAATGTCTCGAAAGTGCGAAGCTTCATGGGATTAGCTAGCTACTATAGAAGATTTGTATCTAATTTCTCTCGAATAGCTCATCCCATCACATCACTTCAAAGAAAGGGAAAGTAATTCATTTGGATAGAGGAATACGAAGTAGCATTTCAACGTCTCAAGGAATGCTTAACTAGTGCTCCAGTGTTAGCAGTACCTAATCCATCTAAGGCATTTGTTGTTTGTATGGATGCTTCATTAGATGGAATAGGAGCAGTGTTGATGCAGGATGGTAGAGTCATTGCTTATGAATCTAGGAAATTAAAGAATCATGAAGTCAACTATCCTACGCATGATTTGGAGCTTGCAGCTGTAATGCATGCATTGACCAAATGGAGACATTTCTTATTGGGTCAATATTTTGAGTTGCATACAGATCATAGAAGTCTTCAGTATTTATTCACACAACCCAATCTTAATGCTCATCAGTGCAGATGGATGGAGTTTCTGTGTGAATATGACTTTGAAGTGAAGTACATGTAGGGTAAGGAAAAAAAAGTGGTTGATGCACTTAGTAGAAGACATCATGAACTTTCTTCTTTAACCCTCATAGTGGATCTTAAGGATAGAATACTTCAGAACTTGTCTTTGGATCCTTGGTTCTTAGATGTCAAAGTAGTGATTGACAATGGCAGTCTGTTAGAGGGTCACTTTGAGGGCTACTCTATTAGCATGGATGGACTCATGAGGTACCGAGGTAGTGTCTATGTGCCAGAGAATGGGGATCTTTGGGATTTGGTTATGATTGAAGCACATAAGGCACCTTATTCAGTGCATCCTGGTGTGAAGAAGATGCATGCTGATCTCAGACAATACCATTACTGGCCAGGTATGAAGAGGGATATTGTAGACTTTGTGGCTAGGTGTTTGGAATGTCAGAGAGTGAAGGCAGAGCATCAACATCCAGTAGGTTTGTTGCAATCTCACAGTGTACCAAAGTGGAAATGGGATACTATATCCATTGACTTCATAGTGGGGTTACCACTTTCAACCAGACGTCATGATGCAATTATGGTTATAGTTGATTGGTTAACCAAAGTTTCTCAATTTTATTCCAGTAAGATCTTCTTACAATGCTGCATACATAGCACGGATATACATGGAGCAAGTTGTTCGGTTACATGGAATTCCTAAGAAGATCATATCTGATAGGGATTCAATTTTTACATCTTCACTTTGGAGATCTATGCAGAGAGAATTGGGTACTCAGTTGAATTTCAATTCAGCATATCATCCCGAGACTGACGGACAGACTGAGTATGTCAGTCAAATATTAGAAGACATGCTTAGGATGTATGTTATGGATAGACAGAGTAAGTGAGAGGAGTATCTTCACCTTGTTGAGTTCGCATACAACAATGGTTATCATAGCTCTACTGGTATGGCTCCTTTTTAGGCTCTATATGGGAGACCATGTAGAACACCCTTGAGCTGGGATAATCTTGAGGACATAATTATTCTAGGTCCTAAGATGCTTCAAGACTTGGAGCAATAGGTAAAACGTGTCAGAGAGCATCTTTCTACAGCACAGTACAGGCAGAAGAAGTATGCTGATCAACATAGTATTGAGCATTAATTTGAGGTTGGAGACAAGGTATTTCTTCAAGTTAGGCCTCGAAAGAGTCCTATTAGGTATGGTAAGGGATCTAAACTATCTCCATGGTTTGTGGGACCATTTGAGATCTTGGAGCATGTTGGTCCAGTTGCTTACAGACTTGCTTTGCCTCCCAGTCTTTCAGGAATCCATGATGTATTCCATGTATCTGTATTGAGGAAGTATATTCCTGACATTGCTCATGTTCTAAATTGGAATGATTTACAGGTGGTAGATGGTCAATTGATGCTGGAACCAGTGCAGATTATCTAGCAAAGAGAACTAAACCTCAGAGGTCACAAGGTAGAGCAGGTAAAAGTGTTATGGGATCTCAGTGATGATACATCTGTTACATGGGAAGATGCAATACTAATGAAAGCAGCACATCCTCACTTGTTTACAGGCTTCCGAGAGTAAGGCTAGGTTGGTGGGGGAGGGTGTCATGCCCCTATCTACTTCTAGCTTGGTTTTCTTTTATTCTGCATCTTTATTTAGTACTACTAGGATGGATTTATGTCTTGGTTTGGATTTGATATGTTCACACTCTTTTGGTTAGAAGTAGATTATAACTTTATTCTAACTTTGATTTATATCTCAGACAGATTAGGGATATTTAGTTGGCTATTAATTGTTAATTTTGGTTAGACTATGACATTGGATTTAATTTAATATCTACAGACACTGTCTTTTCTGAATTATCCATTTCTCTGTTGACTTTGGTACTTGGAAATTTGTGTTACTTGGAAGAAGGATGATGAATTCTTATACTGCTATTAAGTTTTCATTTATGAGGATTTCGATGTTATATTGGTCTGTTATTGTGAAGGAAAATATGGTTAATTTTATGTTTAATGCTAGTGTATAAATGATTTTATTATGTTAGCATTTATTTAGTGAAAATTGAAATTTAAATGGATATTAATAAGTCTATTATGTTAGAATGAGTTAGTGGGAAGATATGTGTTAAATTGGAAGGGGGATTAATAATATCCTAACTTTCTTTGTTTTATGGTTAGCAAGTTTAGATTAGTGAATTGTTCAACATTGGTTATGACTTTGAGGTACTCCCTTTGGTGTCGTGAACTTGGATTAATATGGCTATGTTATAATATGTTCACTGTGCCAAGTTATTTGTTTTTGCTATGTTCGTATGTTAGTGGGAATTGGTTGTTATTTGCACATGTGAATTACTCCGAGCATGGGTAAGTGGGAGTTCTTAGTAAGTATGAGTACTACAGTAACAACTGTTGCTTTGTTAAGTAAAGGTGGCAGTGAAAGATTAGTTTGGGCTTTAATGCAGCTACGACATGTTTATGGGAATTCAATGACTTCAGTTCGATGTCGGTCATTTGCTTTGGCAAGGTTTTGTTTCTCTGTTGAGGTAGTGGGTTTGATGCCTGGAAAGGTTCCAGAAATGGAGTCAATTTGTTCAGTTTGGAGAGGAATATGGTTGTATACTTGTGCATTAATAATGGGGATTCTCCATTTTGCATTTCATGGTTCTATTTCTAGTTTCGAGCTATCTTTTGGAAGCACTATTTGGTTTTGGTGCTTATGAAATGAGCTCTATCACGGGGTGCTCAATTTTGATGCTTGGTTCTTGGTCTTTTTCGGTGGGTTTAGCTTTTCTGAGCAAGGAGTTGGTTTTGGTGTAGCTTGCTAGTTGGGAGTGAGGTCTTTGGCTTCAACTTTGAGTTCAGAACACCCCCACTCTGTTATAAAGGTAGGGGCATTCTCTAACTCTACTCTTGCTATCTTTATGAATCTGGTTATAAAATTCATTTAAATGGTTTATATTCTGATTATGCAATGTGATTAAAATGTTATTGTGTACTGTAGAAAAGTCTTTCAATGTGTGTGTGGTTTTGCACATTGCAGTGTAATGTTCACTATGTGATAAATTGGTATTTCGGTGTGTGTTTTGGTTCAGTTGTTTAGAATATGGTTTTTGAGTTTGTCAAAATGGTGATACTATTTTATAGGAGTATGGTAGCATAAGGCTTCCTAAAGTTTGGGGGGGTTTGTGTGTTCCACTGGTTCATGTCAGTTGTCGTGATCTTAGTAATGGGAACGATAATGGTTTGTGTAAGGAAGTAGCAATGGAGAGTGAAGACTGTGAAGTTGTCATCTCTCTACTACTAGTTTTGTTTACCGAGCTTTTGGAATGTTGTTTTGTGATCGGGATTAGTTGTTCTGGTATCAATATTGGTCTTTTCACCAGGTATTTGGATTTTGAGTGTCCTAGTTTTATTGCATTCTCTATTTGGTATCGTTCTCGGGTTCTTTGGTTCCTAGGTTATTATGTGTGTGTTACCTTAGTGAGAAGTTTTCTTGGCAATGTTGGAACATTAAGTGAATTCATATTCTGTACCCAGTATGATATTATTTAGTTGGAAGTTTATTTTTTTTAGTAAGCACTGTTAATATTCATTGTGATGCCACTGTTGGAATGTTGTATTTCTTGTCTTGTCGAGCATTGGTATAGGGAAGCTTTGATAAGTTGTGGTTAGAGATTCTGTAGAATGCATCTCTCTATCTAGTACCTTGTAGTATTGGGCTTGAGAGATGGAGATTTGGTTACCATGAGGTTTTGTAGAGTATGGTCATCATATGATATATGTATCGGTCTCTGGTGTAAGTGGTTGATATGCATGTTCTCAGTTCTGTGTTCTAGATGGAGTTAATTAAGTTCCGGTTACTATTACTACAACTTTTGTTAAGGAGGATTGTTGGGTCTGTTGGTAAATTCTATTAGGAATAAAGTTCTTTTGGATGATCATGCTATAGCAGGGAAAAGAACATGGTTTTGTTCTTGGTGCTATGGTATTCTCGGTTGATGTGGGGTTTATTATGGAAATATCTGTTGTCACATTACTCTTTCATAGATTTAGTTATGATTTGGTCAGAAGGCTATTTGATGGCTACTGTTGCAGTATATTTGTTGTCTGTGGAATTTTTGGAGTTGTATCAGTAATTGATAATTTATATTTAGATTGGAATATATGATTTCATGTTTTCTGATTGTATTACAACTTTGATATAGTGCTCTGTACTCTGAATTAATGCAAGGGTACATAAATATATATATATACATATATATATATATATATACATATATATACATATATACATATATATATATACATATATATATATATATATATATATATATATATATATATATATATATCTGTATATATGTGTATATATATATATATATATATATATATATATATATATATATATATATATATATATATATATATATATATATATATATATATATATATATATATATATATATATATATATGTATATATATATATATATATATATATATATATATATATATATATATATACTTATAGGAATGTATATGTATATATGTATATACACGTACCGTGAGTGTATATGCATATGTATATATATGTGATTGAACCTATAAGTATGTGCATACATACATACATACATATATATATATACATATACATATATATATATATATATATATATATATATATATATATATATATATATATATATATATATATATATATATATATATATATATATATATATATACATACATATATATATATATATATATATACATACATATATATATATATATATATATATTATATATATATATTTGTAGGAATGTATATATACACATATCATGAGTGTATATACATATGTACATATATGTGTTTACGCCTACAAGTATGTACACAAGTGACTTGGTAACAGAGATAACAGAATTGATCAAGTGTATTTTTATACAGGTGGTAATTAGTAGTTAATGTGTAATCCTGCATTATTCTTTGGTATTTAAGTTGATCATTAACTTTCTATGGATTCACAAATAACTCTGTTAGTTAGAATGTGACCGTAGAATTGAATTGAATCTTAGGTATTTTTGTTGACAATAGAATTGAATGTTTCCATTTTTCTGTTATTAAAATTGCAATTAGATATTAGCAATTGGATATTAATTTTGCTTAAGTTATTCTTTGAGTGATGAAAAGAAGATGCTTGCTTAGGCTATTTTTGGAAAGTGGTTCCATGGATGTATGTGGAAATTTCAAATGGATGTTTCAGTATTATGGATTCAGTTGTTAAAGTATACATTATTAGTTGAATTGGTTATTCAGATTTTTACTATGGTTAGCTATTTTGGTAGTATGAAGTGTTTTAAGATAATGCAAGTGTGATCCTTAGTAAGGGAAGTTGACTTTTGTCTAGAGCCTGAAGGCAAAAGAATATCTATCAGTTAATTACTAAGTGATAATTTAATAATTCATGGGCTATGGGTTTCATTTAAAAAGATAAAATATGTTGCCCTGATTACTTGCACATGTTGGTGAAATAAGGGAATGGTTTTACCTTATTGCTTGGAAAGAATAAGGTTGACATAATGAATTCTTTGAGTTTCCTATTGGTTACTGATCATTGATTCTTATGTAGATACCCTAAGCTAGTGGATCATCACCTTGTCATTTTCTTTGCGAGTTTATTTCTGTTGATTAGAAATGAAATGTTTCTTGTAATGATGAAATATGACTATTTTTATAAGCATGGTTCAGATTAATTTGTTAAGGTTTTAACCTGTATGATGCAGATGCTTTGGAGGTATTCCGTTATCTTAGACTATTTGACTAAGCCCTGTTTGTTGTGGTTGTTTTATATCTTGGTGTTTTCAGGATTCTAGATGAGGAAAACTATGTTTTTGGGGGAATGGTTGACTGCTGTAAAGATTTATGGAAAATAGATTATTACCTGGTTACTGGTTATCAGAACAGTGCTTAGGATATCTAGGATCAATTAGATGTATTCTGGAACTTTTAGTATGTTTGTATTAAATGTTGAGTATAATGATATACTCTCATGTAATTGATTACCATGGATATTTAAATAACTGATTATGTCAGTTGATTTGTAATTCAGTTCTATGTTGTACCTTGTTTATAAAAAAAAATTTGTTGTGTTGTTCAGGTTTATTTTATTGGTTCTCCTGTGGTTGTTTATTTTTATTTGGTTAGTAGTATGGGGTGTTACAAATTGTTAGAGTTGGAAACAATGCACCTTGTCGCATAAAATGAATAGGATCGATTACTCTTGATGGAAAGACTAACATTGATGATGTTTACTTTGTGGATGGATTGAAACATAATATTTTAAGTTTTAGACAGTTAGTTGATAAGGGATATCAGGTATGGTTCATAGAAAAGACTTGTATTATCAAGGATAAGGATGGTAAGATTATTGGAATAGGAACAAGAACTAAAGGTAATATATTTCAATTGAATCCTACTGAGATGATATGTTTGATTTCCAAGGATGATGAAATTTGGTTATGGTACAAAATATTTTGTCACATAAACTTTGACAACATTGTGAAAGAAAGCACTACATTTTATATAAGAGATTTTCCTAAGATTGTAAAACCTACTAACATGGTGTGCAAGGAATGTGTTATGGAAAAATAGAAGAGAAGTTCTTTTTAGAAGTATTAAAATAATAAAAATAAGTTCATAAAAATAATACAAGAAAGTGAAGTGAAAGAAGGAGTTTACCATAAGCCAAATATGAGATAAAGTTGCAAGATCAATCACCAAAACATGAGAATGCTCCAAGAATCCCAACAAAGAGACAAGATATTTTTGAAAGGGGAAAAGCAAAGAAAAACCCCTTTGTGTATTATGAATGAGGCAAGAAAATCCTAAAGAGGGAGATAGAATATGAGAAAGAAGCTCAATACAATAATGAGAGAACTAATATGTGAAGAGAAAAAATTGTGTGTAGGAATGTGAGGAAAAAATTGTCGCAAGTGTGTGGAGAAGCATATCTTAAGTAGAGATGAGTGGAGGAGTTTTCATGTAACTCCCATGTGAATAAATGCCATATTCATACTAAGTGTGTGCCAAATGTTAGCATCCTCATAAGGAGTAATAAACTAAACTTTTTATTAAAGGAAAACAAGAAATGAGTTGTCCTCCCACTTGGACTAGAGGACAAAATTACATGTAGATATTCCTATAGGAATATCCTAAATAAAATAAAATGAGGATACCTTGGTTTATCCTCAAATTGAATAAAACAAAAAAGGAAAGATTACTAATTCTAACATCTCCCTTTAATCTTTACTTGGGGTGATTACATCAGTAGGTATTAAACCCAAATGTTTATGTTGATTTGGAGATGTTTCTTTTGAAAGAGTCTTCACTAGGATTTCAATGGCTTGATCATCTCGCATTTCTTCAACTTGTGCTTT
>BSBK01004532.1:337500-400016 GCA_027943335.1 Chamaecyparis obtusa
ATGAAGGTATGTTCCTTGGTTATTCATTGAAAATAAAAGAGCTTATAGATGTTTTAATTAGAGAACTAAGACTATTTTGAGAGAAAAAATGTTAAAGTGGATGAAAATTTTAGAATTCGGGAAAGAATAATTGATTATAATTCAAATGAAGAAGTAAATCCTAAAAATAATGAAGATAATGTTGAGTTGTTTTATAAAACTAACAATGATTTGCAGAATGAGATTCATGAAGAGGAAACAAAGAGAAGAACCAAGATCTAGGCCTAGAAATGAAGCAAGAGTTGAAATAGTAACATGAAATAACAATTTGATAATGAATCACCCTACTGATTAGATTATTGGGAGCAAAGACAAAGGAGTTATGAAAAGAAATAAGGTACATGAAGAATTGTGTTTGATTTCTCAGATTGAACCTAAGAATACTGATGAAGCTTGTAAAGTTGATCATTGGATTCAAGAAATGAAGGAAGAATTGGATCAGATCAAGAAGAATAACAATTGGGAATTGGTTCCCAGACCTAAGGAAAAAAAATATTATTGGAACTAAATGGGTTTTTAGAAACAAGATGAATGAACAAGGTGATGTTGTAAGAAATAAAGTAAGACTGGTATGTAAAGGATACTCATAGAAAGAATGTATAGATTATGAAGAAACATTTTCACCTGTTACAAGAATTGAAGCAGTAAAGATGTTCTTGGCTTATCTAGCTTATAAGAAATTCAAATTATATCAAATGGATGTGAAATCAGTATTTTTGAATGGTAAACTAGAAGTAGAAGTCTACATTGCGAAGCCTGATGGTTTTCCATTGACTCAAGAAGGATATATGGTTTTGAACTTGAACAAAGCACTATATGGTGATGAAGGGTGCTCCCCTTAATATCACAAACACATAACAGAAATAGAGAAACAACAACAATATGCAAGAACAGAAAATTGGCTTCTTATTATCTCCACAAATGTGGAATTACAAACTTTCAGAATTACAATATGCAAAGCCACATGGGCATTCCCTTACAATATTCTGTAGGACAAAACCTCGAACTATTACCCAGAACTATTCTGAACTGTCTAAGACAATAATATAGCCTTCCTTATATAGGCAATTTTTCACCGCCTGGGAAGGTTCCAGAATTTTAGCCAATAAGGCCGACCAAACTTAGAATTATTTTATTTTACATTTCATTACATCATAGTCGGCTCAAGATAACCTTTGAAACTTGAACAAAAATTTTGAAGAAAATTATTTTTCGCCATTTTAGGTGGCCCAACTTTCGAAGACCATAAGTCATCACTAGTTGACCCGATTGGCTATTATAACCCCATTTCGGAAACGCCACGAAGTGCTCTATAGGTTTGATTGATGCAAGCGCTCGTCACCCAAATTTTTGACCTCATCCGGGGCCTCTAAACCCTTCAAAACTTAGTCCAAAGTTTCTGTACCCTGCTGCCAATACCGAAAATATTCAATATCTTCCAACATACACTTGATCTGGCAATGAAACTTTACTGGCAAACTTATATGACAAAAATGAACCTCCAAGAAAGAAATCAAATCATTCTGAGCACATACGAAAATTACCAAAAATAGTAACTTTCCATAAATAGTAGCTCTGCACAAAATAACCCTTATTGAATAAAAACATAAATATTTTTGGGTGATGCAAGATTGCTCTTACACCCAGGATGCTCCTGCATCAGACACCTGGGGTAATTTGAGAAGTGACCCTGTCACGACTCAGGTGTGCAGAGGAAAACCAAGATGGCTAACCTCCTCCTTTGCCAGCCATGATGAATCTTCAATAGGTCCTCCTTTCCACTTGACCAGATATTCTTCATATGTCTTGTTCCTTGTGCTTCTGCCAACACAACTGTCCAGTATATCCTCGAGCTCCTTAGTGTCTGAACTAGTTGCTGGAATACTCCACTGTGCTGCTGTGATCTCATCTTCAACACCTCCTTCATGATACTCTGTCAGATCTAAAATGTTAAACACTGGTGAAATATTCAGCTCACTAGGCAATTCTACCTCATATGCATTTCCTGAATCATGCTTCTTCAGTATCTTACATGGCCCAAACTTCTTCATTTTCAGCTTGTTATATGTACCAACTGGAAACCGCTCCTTCCACAAATGAACCATGACTTCATCACCAACCTGAAATTCCTTATACCTCCTTTTCTCATCTGCCTTAGCCTTATACTGTGCATTTATCTTGGTAATATGCTTCCTCACCTCCTCATGGATGTTCTTCAAGTGTTTAGCAAAATCCTCAGCTTCAGCACTACTTATTTCTTCTTTATCTATCTTTCTCAATTCAGATGCATTTCTTGGACTACTTCCATATACAATCTGGAATGGTGATTTACCAGTGCTCCTGTTGACAAAATTATTGTATGCAAATTCTGCCTGTGGTAAAATCAAATCCCATCTGGTTGGCTTATCTCCAACCAAACACCTCAGCAAATTTCCCAAACTCCTATTCACCACCTCTGTCTGTCCATCAGTCTGTAGATGATGGGATGAACTGAACTTCAAATCTGTCTTCAACTTCTTCCACAATGTACGCCAGAAATATCCAACAAACTTAGTGTCCCGATCTGAAACTATGGTCCTTGGCAAACCATGAAGTCTCACTACTTCTATGAAAAACAATTCTGCTACATGAACAGCATCATTAGTCTTCTTGCAGGGAATGAAATGTGCCATCTTTGAAAATTGGTCAACTACTATAAAAATTGAATCATGTCCCCGCTGTGTCCTCGGTAAACCAAGAACAAAGTCCATACTGATATCCTCCCAAGGCTTCTCTGGTACGAGTAATGGCTGATACAACCCTGTATTCTACTTCACTCCTTTCGCCATCTGACATACTCTACAACACTGTACAAACTTCTTCACATCTTGCTGCAACTGTGGCCAATAATAATTCTCACCAACCAAAGCAAGGGTTTTATCACGACCAAAATGTCCAGCCAATCCCCCACTATGCTTCTCCTTGATGAGATTCTCCCTCATAGAACTTCGTGGAATGCACAACTGACTCGCTCTAAATAGCATATCATCCTGGATGATGAAATCCAACCATTTCATCCTATCTAGAGTAACAGGTTCTGTACAATCTTTCCAAGCTTCACCAAAATCAGGATCCTCTGGATATAAATTCTTGAGTTCCTTGAACCCAACCACTTCAATCTGCATTTCTGTCAGCAACAGTTACCTTCTGCTAAGAGCATCTGCAACCCTATTAGACTTTCCACTCCTGTGTTTCAAAACAAATGTATAACTCTGCAAAAACTCAACCCATTTCAAATGCCTTTGATTTAATTTTCCTTGACTATTCAAATATTGCAAAGCTTGATGATCAGTATACAAAACAAACTCCTTAGGAAGCAGATAATGTCTCCACTTCTTTATTGCCTGAACTATAGCATAAAATTCTTGATCATAAACAGAATATTTCCTCTTGGCATCATTTAACTTCTCACTGAAATAAGCAACAGGTTTACCTTCTTGGCTCATAACAGCTCCTATTGCAGTACCACTAGCATCACAATCTACTTGAAACACCTTATTAAAATCTGGAAGTGCTAAAATGGGTTGTTCTGTAACTTTTTGTTTCAACAACTAAAAACTATTTTCTGCCCCATTAGTCCACTTAAACTCTTTTCTATCCCCTCTCATTATTTCAGTCAAGGGTCCACAAATACTGCTAAATTTTTTGATAAACTTTCTGTAAAAGCTAGCTAGACCATGAAAAGATCTTACCTCAGTAGCACTCCTCGGAGTAGGCCATTCAAGAATAACATGTACCTTCTCTGGGTCCATTTTCAGACCTTCTGCTGAAACTACAAATCCCAAATACACTAACTCTTTCTTCACAAAACTGCACTTCTTCAAATTAATCAACAATTTCTCTTCTCTCAACTTCTCAAATACCATACAAATATGCATCATATGCTCCTCCAATGTCTTACTAAAGATCAAAATATCATCTAGGTAAACAATGACAAACTTACTTAGAAATTCTTTCAGAACCTCGTTCATGAGCCGCATGAAAGTGCTCGGTGCATTGGTTAGCCCAAAAGGCATGACTAACCACTCATATAGTCCTTCCTTTGTCTTGAAGGTAGTCTTCCATTCATCTCCTTCTCTAATCTGAATCTGATGATATCCACTTTTCAGATCTATCTTTGAAAACTACACAGCTCCACTCAAACAGTCCATAATATCATCCATTCGTGGCAATGGAAACCTGTACTTGATTGTGATCTTGTTTATTTCCCTAGAATCTGTACACATCCTCCATTCTCCATTCTTCTTTGGTGCTAATACCGCTGGTACAGCACAGGGACTCAGACTCTCTCGAATCAATCCTTTCTATAACAACTCATGTACTTGTCTGTTCAACTCCTCACTTTCTGCAGGTGTCATTCTGTGTGCTGCCTTATTTGGAAAACTCGCTCCTGGGATCAAGTCCATCTGATGACTGATCTTCCTGACTGGTGGTAATCCATCAGGCACGTTATCGAATACAATATCCTAAAAATCGTTCAACAAATCTGCAACTTCTACAGGAACATCTTCTACTTCCTCTTTACCCGCTTTTGGAATTAAAGAAAAACATACATGCTCATACCTCATACCATCTAGGAAATTTCTTCCATCAACAAAATTTATCCTTGCATTACCACATACCTTTTCTTCAGTCTCCTTCAATGGTTTTAGCTTATGTCGCACTCCATCCTTTGTCAGGGAATAGGTATTCGCACGACCATCATGTACAGCACATCTGTCAAACTGCCATGGTCTACCCAACAACATATGACATGCATCCATAGATATGATATCACACAATACCTCATCTTGGTATCCGCCAATCTTGAACTTCACCAGGCATTGTTCATTGACCATGACCTTGTGGTCATCCTGTACCCAGGCAATCCGATATGGATGTGGGTGTTTCTATCTCTTGAGCTTCAACTTTGTCACCATCTCTTCTGACACCAAATTGTCATTGCTTCCACTATCAATAATCACATCACAACATTTACCTTCACACTTGCACCTGGTGTGAAACAAGCTCCTCCTTTGCTGAGGTTCATTCTCACCAATTAACAGGACTCTTCTGTTAATCAACGTTTCTCCTCTTTCAGCATCTTTAGAATTTGATGATCTGGCATCTTCATCTACATGTGCAACTCTGGCCTGGCCTTCATTTCTCCTGTCCGTTCTGCCTTGGCGCTGAGGACATTCAAATGCCCTATGACCTTCTCCACAGTGAAAACATGTTCCACGGAAACCACCTCTTCCAGATCCTTATCCTCTTCCCCTTCCTCTTTGGTCTCTATTATTCTGATCCTGGAAGCGATTGGAATTGTTTCCTCTCTGATTCTAACTGCTACTGGCCTCATCCTTCTTTTTCGGATCTTCATTTCGGCCACCATATGACCGTCTACCAGATCGTCCACCGCGACCTCTTCCGTTTTGTCTGCTCTCAAACTTCTTGTTCAGCTTTTCCTCTACTTTTAGGGCAAACTGGTATGCCTCTTCAATATTGTTCATTCAAACCAGATTCAACTCCTCCTGGATGCTTGGCCTTAACCCATTAAGGTATCGAGCAACTTTCTCCTTATCAGCTTCGGCATGGCCTGTTCTGATGAGGAGTCGATAGAACTCCTCTGTATACTCCTGAACAGATTTTCCCGCTTGCTTCAAATTTTGCATTTTCTTCAGTAGGTCAAGCTCATAATCAACAGGAATGAACTGTCACTTCAATTTTTCCACCATCCGATCCCATCTTGTGATTTTATCTTTCCCTCTTCTATTTCATTCCAATTGAATTTCTTGCCACCAGATCTTCGCATGACCTTTCAGTCTGGCCTTCACAAATTTGACCCTATCAGGATCCTCAACATCTTCATACTCAAAATACTCCTCACATTCATTGATCCAGTCGATCAATTCCTCTGGGTTAAGATTTCCAGAAAATGTAGGAACCTCAATCTTAGGTCTTTTCCCAATCTTAGAAATTGCCCAAAAAAGTCTTTCTTCCTCCTGGTTCACAATTTCAACTTCTCCTTCTTGATATTCTTCTTCGGCTTCATCCTCGCTTTCGCCTCTGACATTAAGATTCATTCCTCTGCGAATCTCTTCTTGCAATGCTCGCACTTGTCTCTGCAGCTCTCTAACCTCAGGTGTCACAACACCAGCTCTTCCACCACGTTCCCTTCGTCGAGGCATTTTCGCGATGCGCGCTGAAACCCTAGCCACGGTCCTGGTGCAAACTGCCTCACAGTCGGCAATCTATTTACACACTCAAGAAAACCTGCTCTGATACCACTTGATGAAAGGTGCTCCCCTTAATACCACAAACACATAACAGAAATAGAGAAATAACAACAATATGCAAGAACAGAAAATTGGCTTCTTATTATCTCCACAAATGTGGAATTACAAACTTTCAAAATTACAATATGCAAAGCCACATGGGCATTCCCTTACAATATTCTGTAGGACAAAGCCTCGAACTATTACCTAGAACTATTCTGAACTGCCTAAGACAATAATACAGCCTTCCTTATATAGGCAATTTTCCACCGCTTGGGAAGGTTCCAGAATTTTAGCCAATAAGGCCGACCAAACTTAGAATTATTTTATTTTACATTTCATTACATCATATTCGGCTCAAGATAACCTTTGAAACCCGAACAGAAATTTTGAAGAAAATTATTTTTCGCCATTTCAGGTGGCCCAACTTCCGAAGACCATAAGTCATCACCAGTTGACCCGATCGGCTATTATAACCCCATTTCGGAAACACCACGAAGCGCTCTACAGGCTTGACTGGCGCAAGCGCCTGTCACCCAAATTTTTGACCTCATCCGGGGCCTCTAAAGCCTTCAAAACTGAGTCCAAAGTTTCTGTACCCTGCTGCCAATACCGAAAATCTTCAATATCTTCCAACATACACTTGATCTGGCAATGAAACTTTACTGGCAGACTTATATGACCAAAATGAACCTCCAAGAAAGAAATCAGATCATTCTGAGCACATACAAAAATTACCAAAAATAGTAACTTTCCATAAATAGCAGCTCTGCACAAAATAACCCTTATTGAATAAAAACATAAATATTTTTGGGTGATGCAAGATTGCTCTTACACCCAGGATGCTCCTGCATCATATGGACTAAAACAAGAACCTAGAGCTTGGTATGCAAGATTGGATAAATATATGGCAAAATAGGGATTTCCTAAAGGTATTGCAGATAGTAACTTATATCTAAAAGAAATAGAGAATGGTTTATTGATTGTTGTTATTTTTTGTGGATGATATAATCTTTGGAGGTGAGGATGAGGCAAGTGATGAATTTTTTGATGAAATGAAGAAGGAATTTGAGATGAGAATGATTGGAGAAATGAGTTTTTTTTGGGTTTGCAGATTGTGCAGAACAGTGATGGTATTTTATTATCTCAAACTAAGTACCTAAAAGAATTATTACAAAGATTTGGTTTCTAAGACAATTGTAAGTTTGTTGGTACACCTATGGTAACCGGTCATAAGTTATCTAGCAAAGATGAGACTCTTGGAGTTGAACAAAGAAATTACATATCTATGATTCAAGGTTTACAATATATAACTCACACAAGACTAGATATAGCTAATGCAATTGGAATAGTTGTTAGATTTCAAGTTGATCCTAAAGAATCACCTTATGTAGCAGTGAAAAAGATATTCAGATATTTGAAAGGTACAACTAAGTTTGGGTTGTGGTATGACAAATCAAATGACTTTACCCTATGTGAATGTACAGATGTAGATTGGAGAGGTAGTGTGGATGATAAAAAAAGTACAAGTGGTGGAGCATTTTTTCTTGGAGGAAGACTAGTTTCTTGGCTAAGAAAGAAACTAAATTGTATCTCATAGAGTACAATAGAAACAAAATATGTAGCAGTAGAAAATAATTTTAATCAGATAGTATGGATGAAAAAAATGTTGAAGGATATTGGAATTGAGTTTAATGATCCTATTATCATACATTGTGATAACACAAGCATAGTAAGTATGTCTAAGAATCTTGTGTTATATTTAAAAAAAAACATATAGAGATAAAGTATCATGTTTTAAGAGAGAAAGTTGTAGAGAAGGAGGCCATACTTGAGTATATGAGCACAAAGGAGCAGATAGAAGATATCTTTACAAAGCCTTTATCTAAGGATATATTTGGGTATTTGAGAGGTATGCTTAGGGTTATGCCCCAACCTAGTTTTGAGTAGTGATGCAGAAAGTTGCATCAGTCCAGTGGTACAAAGAAATATTTTTATCTTGACTATATGCTAATGCTTCCTCTATGGTGGAGTATTTGTGTTTGAGATGAGTCATGAAGAACTCTTGGTAAGATGTATTTTGAATAGTGTCTTTGGACACTTGAGTTCGTTAGAAATTTTGAGCATTAATTTTGATCTGACATAATGATGCCTTTGTCATTGATGTCAATGGGGTGAAATAATGCATGAAAAAAATCTCCTAATGAGTGAGATCAGTGATTGATGAAGAGGATTTAAAAAATCAAAACAAGAGCAGTAGAGTTAGATTTTGGTGTTTGTTGGCACTTCAATTTTTTCAATATGCCAGTCTTGTGAAAATTTTTATGAAATTGAAGTATGTCTGAGTGTTCATCAAGTTGTGATAATTTTTCTATAGAAAAACCCATAAATATCTTGCAAAATTACTAGGTTTACCCCTTGTCTGGTCAGCCCTAGTCAGATTTCAAAGAAAAGAAAAAAACCCTAAGTGCTTGTCATTTTCAAAGAAGCCCTAGGTCGCTCTTTTTAGGATCTTTTTGAACATTACCCTTTTTGAAGTCACTTAAGTTCATAAAAGAGAACATGTGTTTATTATCATGCAGAGGGGTCAAATTTTCATTTCCCTAAGTCTAAAGGCCCGATGATATAATTAAACATGTCCTAAGTCCCTAGTACTAAATATTATACTGTTTCAACTTTTATTCATCTTGGAATCTTCAAGATCAATGGTTGTCACATGTTCGCATAGAATCTTGTAGCCCTATGAAATCATGCGATTGACCATTGATCTAGCATAAAGAAAAGAAAAATGATAGGTGGGACTGGCAACTAAAGGCTTAAGTGTTGGAAAGTAAGTGCAAAAGGCTTGTCGCATGGTTGCATGGCTTATTTTAAGCCTATGCGAACATGCAACCAGTGATTCATTGGTTGTAAAAAGTGGGACTATGACAGGTGTGCTCAACTGGTAGTGTTTCATTGGCTCGAGATGTAATGTGGAACTAGTAACAAAGGTTGGTTGCATGATTGCATGGCTTGAAATAAGCCTATGCAATCATGTGACTAGTGGATTTCTTGACAGTAAACAATGGTGGGTACAAAATAGAGGCTTGTCACATGGTCGCATAGGCTTTTGAAGAGTTATGCGACCATGCAACTAACTTGTTTTTATAACAATAAATGTTAAGAGGGTTGCCACCAATAAGGCGACTGATATGAATGCTTTTCGTATGATCGCATAGCATTTTTTCAAGCTATGCGATCATGTGACAGGCCATTAGATGATATGCTAACAAAGATCAACGGTCAGAATTCAAACTAAAAGTGAAGTGGGTAACAGGCACAGACAAGTGACAATTCAATTCCCTGGGAAATTAATGGTGAGAGCATGCAAAGTAAATTATTGAATTAATTGGTGGAATGATTGTGAGTATATCAGAAATCCATGCTTCCTCAAGAGCCACAAAGAGATAATCTTTTGCAGAGAGCTTGGTGAATGAAATTGCAGAGATCAGGTGCTATTTTCTTGAAGCTTTGAAAAGAAGGTTGGTTTTTCCTATGCTTACTGGTTATATTGAGAAATATTTCTTTGATACTATGTTTCCTCTTGCACCAAGATATTTTGAAGTTGTCAGCCCTAAAATGCCACCTAGGAAAGAACTCTCTGGTGAAATTGATTATCTTAAGAGGGGTCTACATGAGGATTTGTTGCAAATCTTTCCTAGTTCAACAGTAAATTTGGTAGAGGTCAAGAAACTGACCCCAAAGGACCATAGGGTAAAAATAGAAAATGGGTTGTATGATACAAGGAATTACATCAGGGATGCCAAAATTGGTTTCATTAATGCAAATGACACTTCTAATTTCACTGGGCTGACCTTGTTCATGGTAGGATTCAGCCAAAGAAATACCCCTATTCCCACTTGTAATGTATGGGAAAATGACCTAGGCAAGCTCGTGGTACTTGGTGTCTTTTTAGATGCAGACTTAATGTTTGAAGTGGCTAAAAACTATGACCCTATCACTAAGGAGATTAGGGGTGTTAAAGGGAAAAAGCTTTTGACAATATCAGCTGAGGAAATTAGAACAATTTTCAAATTAAGTGACCCCTCCCCTAACTTGGAGCCAATTGATTTCAAGGAATTAACAGAGGTTTATGAGGCACAGAAACATCTCCTTAGAATTGGTCCTGTGAAGGATTTTTGCTCCCAAATTGGAAAAATGATTGTCATAGGGTTAGGTGCACAAGAACCTTTTAAGATAGAGTACTTTGATGTACTGGCAAGAGGTTCCTACTGGTCATTGTGCCAAGTTCTTGGAAAGGATGCGAATGAGAAAATGCCACAGCACCTGATGTACATGGTGATTTAGTTACTGCATCCATATTTATTAGTTACTTTTGATTATGCCCCATTCATTGCTAATTTGATTCATGAAGGACTTATGGGGATTCAAAAGGACAAAGTTGATAAACCCTCCTACTGGTATTCCTTTTTAATGTACATGTTCTTGTTCAGAGGTGCTGAGTATTTTGAAAAGGAGATGGAGTATTTTGAAAAGGAGATGGAGTTGTCAAAACAAAGAAATGGAGAGGACATGCCTGTTCAGTTGTGGAACTCAAACATGACATGGGACAAGAAGGATAGTAGCTACATCAGGTTCAACAAATGTTTCACAGCAAGGCTGAGACTATTCTTTGTTCTTGATAACCCTAGAGTTCCCGTTGCTTTGGTTGAAATTGTCAGACCACAACAGTTTGCAAAGGACCTCAACATATTGCATAATTGGGGTGATTTTATCTTCTACCTTTATTCAATTGTCATTAGGTTGTATGGCTTTAGGGGAAATCCTTTCATTTTGCCCTTCCAGGTTCCCATCAAAATTGGTATTGCAGAATTTTTCAGGTAATTGGGAGACATTGAGCAAAATAGTATTGCTAAGGGTAGAGGAACTTTGTTCCCAAATATTACCATTGCTCACCAATTCATAATCACAAAGGGTGGGTGGTTTCATATGCATAAATTCCTGGATCCATATCATTTGACAACTACAATTGCTCGGACAATTGATCCTTAGGGTTTCTACAATGAATTGTTTAGAAAGAGGGTGAGATGTTCACTAATAAACCACATTTTCAATTTCCTTGAAGACATTATTAGGAATACCCCAAGGGTATAGGATCAAGAAGTCAGGAAGGAGAAGTGGTTGGTATATAAGAAGACACTAGATTTTGTCCAACAATTTCAGCCAAAATATGATCCCATAGGAAGCATAAATCCTATGGGGAAAAGGATTGATACTCTCATGATCTATTTCCAGGAAATTTTTAAGACCCTGGAGGAAAAGAAGAAGAGAGCCATGGAGGACAACCCTAAGAAGTCTAAGTCACTATTGGGCACAAATGCTTTTGCAAAGATGTTGCCTCCTGGGAAATACATGTTGCAAGAAAGGATTGGTTATGGTGTAATAATCCTTGAATCTAACATCAGGAGACATCAGAGGAAAAGAGAGGATATTCCTTCTTCATCAAGGTAGGTGGAAAAGCAAAAGGAAATTGTAGAAATTCCAGATTCACCACAAGATCAACCAGGTGAAGATATCACTGACTTTTCACCCCCCACTAAGAAATAGAGGATAGAAGAAAGGCCACATGATACAGAATAAGATTACTCTCCTTCTTAGTCACCACTGAATGTCAGAGATGATCAAGAGATCATAGAACAGGTCCAACAGTTGGGATCCCAGGGTTAGATTTTTGTGACTCAAGATGAAATAAATGAGGGGATACCTGAGTAGCCAAAGGAGCCTAAACTAGGTTTGACAGCAGGCCAAATTACAGGGACAGAGTTGGATCCTTTAATAAAATAGGCTTGTGAGGAATTTTTAGCTGATGATGCATTTGTAAAGACTCGGGCCTTCTTGCAATTTTTGTGGAAAATAAATATGAATAAGTTTGAGGAAGCATGTGAGAAGAAGCATAAGGAGAATCCTGATAAGGATCCCAAAATAATTGAAGATGAAATTAGAAAGGAAATGACCACTAGTTTTGAAAGGACTACTCCAAATCAGGGTAGAGAATTGGTAAAAAATGCAGGAGTTCTTTTCCTCCCTAAATGGGGTATATTTGATGCAATAGTCCTGGATGCTGTCAGAAAATAGACTACACCTGCATACAAGAGAAAGGAAGAGGCAGAGAAGGCTATCAAGGGATTTTCATTTAGTAATGACCATCAGGCTTTGGTCATGTGGTCATTAAAGAAGGATGAGAAGAATAAAGGAAAACAAATAGTTAAAGATAGTCTCTCTGGTGGTCTTATAATCAAAAGGGTTTTGGACACCTCAGCTATAGAGGCAACAAGTATGGTGGTAGCCACATCTCACCTTGCAGAGAGAGTGGTGGAAAGGGAAGAAAAAGAGAAAGAGGAACTAACAAGAAAATTTGAGGAAATGCTGAGGGCATAAAGAGATCTGAAGCAAGGATTGTTTGAGAAAGATAAGGTAATTGCTGATTTAAAGAAAAGGATGGGTGAGGGGAGTTCAATCTAGGCACCACAATAGTTGCAAATTCCTTCTTCTACTGCTGGCCCTTCTTCTTCAAGCCCTATCATTGAATTTCCTATGTCCCTTGTTCCCCCTTGCTTGAGCACAGAAGATGTTGAAAGGAGAGAGCAACAGAAATTTGAGAAAAGGGTAAAGGACACCATCCAACATTTTGTTAGAAATATAAAGCCCAAGGAGATTTACAAGTATGAAAAACAATTATCTGACATTTTTCTTTCTTTTAAAAATGAAGAAAATATAGTAGGCAAAATTTTGGATGATTGGGTGCCCAGGGAAAATATTTTGAAGGCATTCCTTGTTTCACTTAAGGATAATAGTATTATGTATCCTCAATTAGCAAGTACCCATACAGCTATCAAAACCCTTTTGGAGTTTGAAGTTATTAGGGATGAAATAAAAAGAAAAGCAACTCTTTTGAGAGTAAGGTATTTTTAGAGTGATTTTTAGAATTTCCCAGGTCTTATTAAAGCAAATGGAGCAATAAAAGAGAGGGAAAGTTGGTTGGAACAAATAGACCATGGAGTCTCAACCAAGATAGACACTGCTTTGGGCACTGAGGAAACTCATCCTTTTGTGAAAATAATTGAAATGTTGCAGGATGGGAGGATACACTTTATCAAAGTAATGACTGAAGTGCACCAATTGGTTGCTAGTTGGAACAAGATTCTTCCAAAGAGGGATGAAATTTTGGTGTTTAATTGGCCTATCGAGGATACTTCTGCAGCTTGGGAAGCAGTGTCCCTAACAAAAGTTAATGAAGAAGAAGAAATATCCTCTAAGGAGGAAAAAGATGGTGTTGCCCCAACTCCATAGAAGAAGCAAACATGAATACAACACCTGGTAGAAGTTGAACTACCTTTGGAGCTATTACAAGATTTTGGCGCTCATCATAGCAAGCTCATTTCTAAAATATTGAAATGAGAAGTCTTCCATTTATGTTCTTTGTCTTATGTGCGAGCCTTTTTTCTTGTCTCATCTGAAAGATCTGAAGCTTGTTTGCAATCCTTATTCTCTATAAAAGGATTTTCAGGATCATTTTGTTAAGGACCGAGAACTTGATTAAATCTTGAGCAATAAGCTATTTGAGTCTGGGATATTTCATAGACTTTTATTAGGCATATTTCTATTGGATAATAGTCATTTTTGGTTCAAGTTATTTCCAGAAGGTGGCACTGTAAAGCATTTTGTGAGCATGACATAATAAAGCATTTGAATAAATTCTAGGATTTATATCTCTCCTTGAGTATACTTTTTTGAGTTATGAATTGTTCCAATTCATTGCATGGAAATTTTCTGTGTATGTTTGTATTTCTCAGCTTTGATCTAGGATCAAATTAAATAAGTTGTGAATTGAACATAAATTCTTTGAGGTTTTGTTTAAAGGATAAACCAGTAAGTAGTGTGAATCTAGGCGTCTTTTGATAAAATCCACCACAGGGTCATTAGTATTTTCAAAGGATTAAGAGTATTCAAAGTTCAGCATATTTTTCATGTATGACAGTCTTGCAGTGGAGGTCTAGCCCAATGGATAAGACACTGGCCAACAATGGAGTTCTTCAGTGGTAAATACTGTTTGAAAAGAGTTCTATTGATATTTCCCTCTTTGATTAAAATTGTCAAAATCATTTGAATTATGGTGATTAGAAGAGTAAAGTACTACCTAATGATAGTGTAAATCTATGAATGAATGGTCATCATTTAGGTTTCTCTTATCATTCATCTGTTTCATTTAAATCTAGTCAGTGATTAATAAGATAAGTTGTTTTAAACTGGATTAGGAGCACCCTCCTTGGTTTTGTAGAGCCAGAAGTGCAGAGGGTAATTTATCCCTATAGTTGGTCCAATCATCTTTAGAGCTATACATTTTGATTTAACCAATCCTTAAAAATTGTAGATGCATTGGTTGCCTGTTAGAGCATAAACTCCATTTTGGGAAGCAACAATGTTCATGGAACTTGGATATTTTTCATCTGTGTTGCCATCAATGCCAAAGGGGGAGATTGTTAGCATGAATATTGAATATGTCCTATGGGGGAGTATCCTAGCATTACTAGTGTTGGAAATAATTGTCTGAAGGAAATTGCTACTCAAATTATGTATTGTCTTTGATGTCACACAATGTCATAGTCCGCAAAAATTAGTTCCTACCGAGCTCAGTCGGTCTACCAGACAGGAAGATTAGTGCTTACCGAGTCCACTCGGTTATCAAAGAAAATCAGTGTCTACCGAGTTCACTCGGTTATCAAAGAAAATTTAGCATTTACTGAGTTCAGTCGATCATCAAAGGAAATTCAGTGTTTACCGAGTTTAGTCGGTCATCAAAGGAAATTCAGTGTTTACCGAGTTCAGTCAGTCGTCAAAGGAAATTCAGTGTTTACCGAGTTCAGTCAGTTATCGAAGGTAAAGGATTGTCGGTGTTTACTAAGTTCCCTCGGTCTCCAAAAGATTGTAGAAAGTTATGGTCATCGAGCACTATCAGCCCTTGAAGGATTTTTGCAAATAGAGTTTGCTTAATTCAGCCGACTGTTATACTAAATAATGTCGATTTGACAAATCTAAAATCATATAAATAAAAGGTCAAATGTGAAAAATAAATAAGATATACAACAGAAGATTTACAAAAGAAAGACATGAAAGGTGTGTGTGAATTTGTGAAGGATGTTCAGATATCCTTAAGGTGCAACAGAGATTTATTCGATCAGGAAGGATCACACATATGCAGAACAGAGATCTATAATCAGCAAGGTAGTTGCATTATTATACAGGTCATTTTTCATTGTTACCTTCTTATCATTGTAACAGTGAATTCTAAATCTCTTAACCGAGTTGGTTTAACAACCATATTGTAAATCCTCTAACAAGGTGACAATTCCATTGAATTGTTTTCAAGACCTCTTACCAGGCCACTCCTAGTAGGGTGATTAAATCCTCTAACAAGGTCACACCTAACAGTGTGTTTTGTAACCTTTTACCGGGTTGGCTTCTAACCGAGCATCACTTCAGAAAAGTGAAAATCAATATCTAGATACATTGGTGGTTTTTCCCATATTGGGTTTCCACGTTAAAATCTTATGTCTCTTGTGTTGTTAATTGCTATCTTAATCATACACTAGTGCTGATGAATATCTAAAAGATAATTTTGCTAATACTTTCTGCATCTTCAAAGTTACTACAATCTATTTACCGAGTGCTAAAATAGATAACATTTTTAAGATATCCTAAGGGATCTGGAAAGAAATAATTCTGAAGTGTTTTATGGTTGACTGATTCACCTCCCCCCCCCTCTCAGTCACTTCATCTATATTCCATCAATTGGTATCAGAGCTTTTGGTGCTTGCAGGAAGGGTTTCAAGGACCTAAGCTAAAGATCATGATGTCTTACAAGAGGAAAATTCCAAAGCTCAACAGAGATAACTTTTTAGCATGGCAAGGACTCATGCAACTTCATCTGGCTTCCATTGGTGATTCAGGATGCAAATACATTGATGAAGAATACACAATTCCTACTGGCGCATTAACTGTTGAAGACATTGCAGATAAAAAGACTCATAACACCATGATGATAGACATTGCATCTGCTCTCAGCTATGAAGAATTTGATGATATTAAAGAATGCACTACTGCATATGAACTATGGATGGCACTGAAGAAAATATATGGTGGTGATGCAAATGTGAAAATAGCCAAAGCAGAAAGCCTAAGAGGACAGTTTGACAAGATGAATATGAAGGAAGATGAAAACATTGCAAAATATGTTGAAAGAATCAAAGCAAGTGTAAGTGCAATTAGAGCTTCTGGAGGAACAATCTCAGATGAAACTATTATAAGTAAGGTGCTCAGAACATTACTCCCTATCTATGCAATAAGAGTATCAGCTATTCAAGAAAGAAGATGTGAAACAAACCACAATATAACTTTGGATGCTTTAGTTGGAAGATTGACAGCCTTTGAATTAGACAACTATGACAACTATGTTCCTAGTTCCAAAAATATTGAATTAGCATTTGAGGCCAAGGTTTCACTAAAGAAGAACAAGAAAATTAAAGAAGTTCAGTCAAAAAGTGAAGAAGTATCAGAAGAAAGTTCTGATAGTGATCTTGAAATTGTAGAAGCATTACTTGCAAAGAAGTACTCTAAAGGGAAAGGTAAATATAAAGGTAAAACTCCTTTAATCTATTTTTCATGTGAAGAAATTGGACATATTGCAGCTAGGTGCCCAAACAAGAAAGTCAAGGAAGAGAAGAGAAGTCACAAGTACTATGGCAAAAAGAATTTTAAATCATTCAAGGATAAAGGTAAGAAAACATGTTTTATGGCTAAAGATTCTGATGATAGTGAAGAAGAAATTGTCTTTATTGCTATAAAAGATGAATCTGATGATGATGAAGATAAGATGGCACTTATTTCTCATATAAGCAAAGATGATATATGGATAATAGACAGTGGATGTTCACACCACATGACTGGTGACAAGACAAAATTTGAATATCTAGAAGACTGTGATAGTGGTAATGTAAGATTTGGAAACAATGAACCTTGTTGTATAAAAGGAAAAGGAAGAATCTCATTAACCAAAGAACTCATATGTGATAATGCTTATTGGGTTGAAGGACTAAAACATAATCTTCTAAGTGTAGCACAGCTAATCAACACTGGTTTCAAGGTTGAATTCATGAATGGTCAAGCAAGACTGCTGGATGAAAAAGGAAAACTCATTGGATCAGGCAAACAAACAAAAGGTAACTTATTTTATCTTGATCTCAGTGAATATTCATGCTTTATTGCTCAAATTGAAGAAAGTTGGCTATGGCACAAAAGGTTATGTCATGTGAATTTTGATAACATGATAAAAATAAGCAAATTCAAGAAGGTTAGAAGCATTCCTACTTTGAAGAAACCTGATACTGGTCTATGTAAGAATTGTCAGATTGGCAAAATGAGTAAAACTAGTTTCAAAAGTAAGAACTATCAGTCTAAAGAAATTTTGGAAATTGTGCATACTGATTTATGTGGACCTATTGGAATACAAAGCTATACTGGAGATAAATTCTTTATTCTTTTCGTTGATGATTATTCTAGAATGATGACCGTTATGTATTTAAGAGAAAAATCAGAAGCATTTGAAAATTTCAAATGGTACTTAGCAAGAGTGGAAAAAGAAACAGGGAAAAGATTGAAATGCTTAAGATCAGACAGAGGTGGTGAATTCATCTCCCATGATTTTAACAACTTTTTCATTGAAAGAGGAATCAAAAGATAGGTATCAGCTCCTAGAACTCCTGAGCAGAATGGAATAGCAGAAAGAAGAAACAGATCTATTATGGATTGTGCAAGGACTCTAATGATAGAAAAGAACATCGCTTTAAAGTACTGGAAGGAAGCTATCAGCACTGTTGTTCATACCTTGAACCGAGTACAATTGAAGAAAGACACATTCAAAACTCCTTATGAATTATGGTATGGCTATAAACCCAATGTAAGTTACATGAAAATATTTGGTAGCAAGTGTTATATCTTAAAAGAATCCAGAAGAAATAAATTTGATGTGAAAAGTGATGAAGGAATATTCCTAGGATATTCTAGCAAAAGCAAGGCATACAAATGTGTGAACTTATCTACTCACAAAGTCATAGAAAGTATACATGTAAAATTTGATGAGTTTGCACAAAATACTGAAGAAGAAAGCAAAAGGGAACTTGAGAACTACAGAAGATTCATTTACATTGAACCTGAAACATTGGCAGACACAACTATCAATGAGGAAACTATATCTACCGAGCTGAGCATAGTTACCGAGTCACAAACTGAGTCATAAGAAGAAGTTCAAACCGAGTCACAGGAAGAAATTCAGACCGAGTATCAGCCTGAAGTTACCGAGAAAATATCTACCGAGCCCGAGCAACCTGAAGAAGAGATCCTAGAAGACAACAACATGAATCATTCAAAAAGAAAGGAACCTATACTAGCCAAATATGTCAGAAGACATCATACACCAAATCAAATTATTGGAAACAAATCAGATGGTACTATGACAAGAAGCAAGCTAAAAGGTACATGTCTACTTACTGACTTTGAATCTAGAAATATCAAAGATGCATTGGAAAATGAAAGTTGGATTGAAGCAATGAATGAAGAATTAGAACAAATACAAAAGAACAAAACATGGACTCTTGTACCTAGACCTAAAGATAAGAATGTAATTGGAACAAAATGGGTATTCAGGAATAAGCTGAATGAGGATGGTCGAGTGTCTAGAAACAAAGCTAGACTGGTATGTAAAGGTTATTCTCAAGAAGAAGGTATAGATTATGGAGAAACTTTTTCTCCTGTTGCAAGATTAGAAGGTGTAAGAACTCTACTTGCTTATGCAGCACACAAAGGATTTAAGGTATATCAGATGGATATAAAATCTGCATTTCTCAATGGAATTCTTGATGAAGAAGTCTACATTGAACAACCTGAATGTTTTGTTGATCCAGATAAAAAGGACATGGTCTGCAGGTTACAGAAAGCATTGTATGGTTTGAAACAAGCTCCTAGAGCATGGTATGAAAGACTCCATAACTATTTTATTCAGATTAATTTCAAAAGAGCCAATGATAACAGCAATCTGTATATTAAAGGAGGACCGGATGACAAAATTGTATTGGCAGAAATATTTGTAGATGATACTATATTTACAGGGAATGAGGATCAGTGCAAAGAATTTTCAGAGTAAATGAACAAAGAATTTGAAATGTCTATGTTTGGTTTAATAAAATTCTTTGTTGGTCTTCAAATTCAGCAAAGCAAGAATGGTATATACATTACTCAATCTAAATACATTAAAGAAATACTTAAGAAGTTTGGCATGGAAGATTCAAAACTAGTTGGTACACCCATGTGTACTGGACTGAAACTTACCAAAAAATGATGATTCAAAAGAAGTTGATCAGACCCTATACCGATCTATGATTGGAAAATTGTAGTATGTAGTACATACAAGACCTAATATTGCCTTAGCAGTCAGTATAGTAGCTAGATTCTCAGCAAAACCTAAGGAAAATCATATGATGGCAATCAAAAGAATCTTAAGATACTTAAGAGGAACTGAAGAATATGGTTTGTGGTATAAATTTGGAGGCAATCTAGACTTAAAAGTGTTTACTGATGCTGATTGGGCAGGAAACATTGATGACAGAAAAAGCACAAGTGGTGGAGCATTTTTTCTTGGAAAAAGACTGGTATCCTGGACTAGTAAAAAGCAAAATTGCACATCTCAATCCACAGTTGAAGCAGAATATGTTGCTGTTGCAGTAAACTGTTCAAATATTGTTTGGTTTAAACAATTATTAGAAGGTATGAAGGTTGAAATCAAAGAACCAGTTGTTATATTTTGTGACAATACCAGTGCAATAAACATTTCAAAGAATCTAGTGATGCATTCCAAAACCAAGCACATTGCTATTAAATATCACTTTGTCAGAGAATTGGTGTAGGACAAGGAAATCAGATTAGAATATATTCATACAAAAGAACAGATTGCAGACATTTTTACCAAACCATTACCTAAGGATGCATTTGTGTATCTAAGAGGTAAGTTAGGGGTCATTCCCCTATCCGAGGCTCACTAAATACAGTTTTAGTGATGCATCAACCAGAACATGATTAAAAATCAACCAGTTGATGTAGCATATTCAAGGAATCATTGCATATGAATCAGTACTTGAGGTACATTAATTTACACCAGTAATATGTGAATTATCTTTGGCATGTGTTGTCAAAGAGGGAGTGTTTGCTATGTCTTTGCTATTACTTCAAGAAATTTTTCAATAGTAAGAAGGAAGAATTTTCAGGATAAAGGAAGTTTGCTGACAGAGGGAGATTTGAATATGAACCGAGCTAATTCTTTCAAATTTTTTATGCTATGACATATTGTGTTGCCATCAATGCCAAAGAGGGAGATTGTTGGAAACAATTGTCTGAAGGAAATTGCTACTCAAATTATGTATTGTCTTTGATGTCACACAATGTCATAGTCCACAGAAATCAGTTCCTACCGAGCTCAGTCGGTCTGCCAGACAGGAAGATTAGTGCTTACCGAGTCCACTTGGTTATCAAAGAAAATTAGTGTCTACCGAGTTCACTCGGTTATCAAAGAAAATTTAGCATTTACTAAGTTCAGTCAGTCATCAAAGGAAATTCAGTGTTTACCGAGTTCAGTCGGTCGTCAAAGGAAATTCAGTGTTTACCGAGTTCAATCAGTCGTCAAAGGAAATTTAGTGTTTACCGAGTTCAGTCAGTTATCGAAGGTAAAGGATTGTTGGTGTTTACCGAGTTCCCTCGGTCTCCGAAAGATTGTAGAAAGTTATGGTCACCGAGCACTGTCGGCCCTTGAAGGATTTTTGCAAATAGAGTTTGCTTAATTCAGCCGACTGTTATACTAAATAATGTCGATTTGACAAATCTAAAATCATATAAATAAAAGGTCAAATGTGAAAAATAAATAAGATATACAACAGAAGATTTACAGAAGAAGGACATGAAAGGTGTGTGCGAATTTGTGAAGGATGTTCAGATATCCTTAAGGTGCAGCAGAGATTTATTCGATCAGGAAGGATCACACATATGCAGAACAGAGATCTGTAGTCAGCAAGGTAGTTGCATTATTATACAGGTCATTTTTCCTTGTTACCATCTTATCATTGTAACAGTGAATTCTAAATCTCTTAACCGAGTTGGTTTAACAACCATATTGTAAATCCTCTAACAAGGTGACAATTCCATTGAATTGTTTTCAAGACCTCTTACCAGGCCACTCCTAGCAGGGTGATTAAATCCTCTAACAAGGTCACACCTAACAGTGTGTTTTGTAACCTTTTACCGGGTTGGCTTCTAACCGGGCATCACTTCAGAAAAGTGTAAATCAGTATCTAGATACATTGGTGGTTTTTCCCATATTGGGTTTCCACATTAAAATTTTGTGTCTCTTGTGTTCTTAATTGCTATCTTAATTATACACTAGTGCTGATGAATATCTAAAAGATAATTTTGCTAATACTTTCTGCATCTTCAAAGTTACTGCAATCTATTTACTGAGTGCTAAAACAGATAACATTTTTAAGATATCCTAAGGGATCTGGAAAGAAATAATTGTGAAGTGTTTTATGGTTGACTGATTCACCCCCCCCCCCCTCTCAGCCACTTCATCCATATTCCATCAACTAGATCAGTCACATGTTGCATTCATGACTGTGTTTGTCATTGATGTTAACATATTATTTATACTAAAGATTGATAGAGTAGTGGATAGAACTTGAGCTAGCACACACAATGTATTGCATATGAGGTTATATGGAGTCGAGGATATATTTATCATAGTGTCCTAATGACATGATCAAGAGAGTGTATGAAAATTCAAGTATTTGTGTCAGTTATAAGAGATCTAGTGGAAATTATATTCTGACAGAGTTCCTGAGAAGCGGTTTGTGATGATCAAATTATCTATCCTAATAGGTATAGAATATGGACAAGAGAAGTTATACATATGTTGAAGACATTGCAAAGGAAACTTGGATAAGTCAGCATAGTCAGAGATTGCACCTGTGAAGATTTATTAAGTTTGTGAGCCGACCGTGTTGTGTAATTATCAAATTATTTTGTAACGTGTATTATTTTGTAATTGGTTTAAAGCCTAATTGGCCAACTCTATTATATAAAATTGAGCATGGTATAAAGGAAGGATTGTTTCCTTAAATTGTATGTACCATTATGTGAGAAAATAATCTGTGAAGTGTGAAATAATGTGAGTAAGCAATCTAAGGGATTGATATGTGATGTGAAGTGTGCAGATTTGGTGTTGAGATGTGGAAAGTATTTGGTGCGGCATAGGCATGGTTAGAAAAGAAAAGTTTATAAGATTAGTTATATTTGGTATTATTGTGTTTGGATAATACAAAGATTATTTGGACAGTGCGTTCGGTGATCTTTCCCTTGAAGCTGTTTGGACAATGTATCCTTCTACCTTCCACAACTCCTAACAGGGATGGAATCTCCTCACAGGGATTCAAAGTATCTTCACAGGGACTCATATGTATTGAATGTATTTCATAGACTCCTAATAGGGTCTATCCACTTATAATGAATTTTCATATTATTATATGTGTTGTGGGTACCATACTTGTCGGGGTTTACTCCCTGATCAAGAGGTTCCCTAGTTAACAATTATGGTCTCATTGTGTATGATTATTTTTTTATGGTTGATGTTCATGTTAATTTCATGTTTAAGATTTAATAAGGTTAGTTAGAGTTGTTTTAATGAGATAATTGATTCACCTTCCCCCCCCTCCCCACCTCGGCCCCCTCAGTTATCTTGGTGGACATCACTTTCTAACAAAAGAATCATTCTAAAATGCTTGTATGATATTTTATTTTCAAATGATAATTTTGTAACATTTATATATTTCTTATATGAAATGAATGGCTAATCATAAACTTTGAAAACAGAAATAGGTAACTGTATAAATCCTCTTTGATTCCTTTCATGTTCTCTTCCTTGCACACACATTTACAATAGAGACATTAATGTTTTATAATCTTTTTAGACATGTAAAGTTATATACAAGTACCAATCTTAAGAACTTTGATCTAGAAGCAAGTTTCAAACTGTGTGTTCTTAAAACCATGAGTTGTTTCCAAGCTTGAATGTAATTTCCACTAGGTGTTTAGTTGAGCTTCTCTCTTCATATTCCAGATCTATCTTCTCTTTATGACCGTTTTGATGTGAAGGATAAATAATTCACAAGGGGCTTAAAAAATGGTTTCTCCAACATTAAATCTTTGGGTAGCATGTGACCCTTAGTCTAATGGAAGGAGCAACCTATGTAAAACATATACATACGTAAGGAATTTTGAGCTCTCTTTAAGGTATGACTTTTACAATTAATTTTTTGAGAGTGCTTCATGTAGTTCCATTTTTTGGTCCCAAGTGAATAAAAAGAAAGTGATGAATAAGTATATACTACATTTTCTCCACAAAAATAATCAACTAGAAGGTTCTCACAGTTGAGAATCATAAGGATATGTCAACCTATTGATTCCTAGAGTTAGAATTATCTACTAGTAATAGAAATTTTGGTTAAAAAATAGGACATGGTAGGTATTAGTAATTATGAGATATCCTATGTTACTATATTGCTTCTATCTCTTTATTAGCATGTGCACTAAGAGAAGGAAGTGCTGCTATGCATAAATATTGGTGAAAGAGTAAAATGTTTGTCACAATGAACACCTATCAAAATAAAATTAGAATGAAGTCCACACTTTTGAATTGATTAGGTTGGTCAATGACTTACCTGGAACATATCCCAATTTGGTTGCATGAACTCTCCAATGAAGAGGTTACTAACTGATTGTGAAATTGAAGCACAAAGGCTACAAAGAAGGGTCTTTTGGGTTCAATGAACAATAATTGGGAGGTTAAAATTGTACTTCATTAAGGAACAACCATGGATGCTCCTAATATTTTTCATTTTTATCATGCTCTTGTTTATGTTTCCTACCTGAATGTGGAGCCAATGCGGGGTAAAAGTCAAGCATGGAAAATAATCTACCTTCTTTGCAAACTAGACAAACCGATTAGCTAGAATGGACAAAGTAGTTGGCTTGTGATGATTGGAGCGACCTTGTTTTTTGGAATTCATCTATGAATGTAGGTGTTCTTGTACTATTTCATTTATTTTTATATATTGTGTTTCCAAGTAAGCATAGCCATATATGTCAATGTAGCAGTAAAATTCAGAATATAGAAGGTAAATAAAAAATAGTCTTCTTTGTGAACTTAAAAATTACATATATTTAACTTACAATTGAAATAGATAATATAAAAGAACCAACCCCAAGAACTTTGTGTTGGCATTAAGCAGAATTGCCACTAGTGACAACACTTATTTGCATTCTAAGTGCAAACCGAGCAGAACAGTGCAAACCGAGCAGAACAGTGCAAACTAAGCAGAACAGTGCAAACCGAGTAGAACAGTGCAAACCGAGCAGAACAGTGCAAATGGAGCAGAATAGTGCAAACCGAGTAGGACAGTGCAAACCAAGCAAGATAGTGCAAATCAAGCAAGACAGTGCAAACTGAACAAGATAGTGCAAACCGAGCAGGACAGTGTAAACCGAGTAACATTATGTCTACCGAGTCACCAGTATTTATCGAGTTCAAAACCTACCAAGTGGTTAGTATGAACCGTGCCTCCACTTCTACCGAGTGCATGATGATGCCGAGTAATGCAGTGGACGCCGAGTATCAGAAAGTCACCGAGTTAGTTTGCAGGAACCGTGTAACCATACTTGGGCTGACTTAGTGGCACTTATGTTTATTTGTCAAGCCGACTTTGTAATTGTAATTAATTGTTTAGACTTGTATATAAACAATGTTGTAAAAATGTCAAGATGTAATAATATGAGTATGAATGTGAAAAAGAAAGAAAGGCAGAGATAAGTGAATTACAAAGGGCTACAGCAGTACAGGGAACAGCAAAGACAAATTCATCACAGAAGGTGATCAGTACATTAGCGAATCTCAATTAGCAATCCAGTTGCAAAGCAAGAGATCTACTGTTTCATCCTAACAGGTGAATCAGTACTAAAATCCTTTAACCAGGTAGACTTAACAGTCTTTTGTAAAATCTCTTTACCGAGTGCATACTTCATTGTATGTTTGTAAATCCTTTAACAGGGTGGATTTAGCAATCCTTATTGCTCCTAGCAGGGCAGATCATCAGAAGTGATCAAATTGTAAGCCTTAACTAGCCAACTTTATTCTGCAGTACTAAAGCTTTGTGGGTTTCATCCCCACCCCTGTTTTACTTTCTTTTTGGAAGGTTTTTGGGTAACCAAATCTATGTGTTGTTATTGTGAATGCTTTTAAGTTTCATGCTTTCTATATGCATAAGGAAAAAGTGAACTATATATTAATACATCTGTAATTGTAAGAAAATTTGGAGTTACTGATTCACCCCTCCCCTCTCAGTAACTCAGTTAATTCTTGAATATTTCCAACAATTGGTATCAGAGTAGAGTTGGTTCTCAAGATAAAGCTTAACTAGCTTGAGCAAAGATCCAGGACAATAGAGGTATTCAAACTGAACAAGATGATTGAAAATGAAAAGCTAGATCTGGAAATGGCCATAGCTAAACTTAAAGAAGCAAAAGAACATCTTTCCCAATCCCTAAGAAGAAGGAAGGAACTTGCAAATCAGATGAATGATCATAATTACATTGAAGAAAAGATTGAAGATCTTTTTCCCTCAAATAGCTCAGATGAAGCAAACAATGCTGTCAAAGAACTCCTAGAAAAGAATGGGTCTCTGCAGGAAGAAGTGAGAAAATTAAAAAGAGAACAAGAACTACACTCAACAAGATTTTGTGAGATCTTAGAACAAAGAAACAAGTTGAAAGATGAATTAGATGGAAGGAACAATGAAGTCCAAAATAAAACCCTTCAGCTAGAAAACCTAATTGATCAGATCTCCCATACAAATGAGGAAATTCTGAATCTAAGATCAGAAATAGAAAGCACAAGAGAAGAACTAAGATCTGAAAAGGAAATCAATCTAAGATTGGTAGATGACCTAAACACCAAAAAACAAATCAATGAAGGAATGCTAAAAAGCCAAGAAGACTTGAATCATCTGTATGAGTGAAATCTTCATAGGCAAAAAGGAAAAGCAGGACTTGGATACAAAGGAGAAGGTTAATCTTCTAAGCAAGGTACTCAAAGAAATTAGAAACCTACTTGTAGTCATTGTGGTAAAATAGGACATACTTCAAATAAATGTTGGAGCAATGAAAAAGCAGAATTCAATGGAAAATGCTACAACTGCAATCAACATGGTCACAAAGCAAATGAATGCAGGGAAAAACCAAGATTCAGAGGTAATTGTCACAAATGCAACAAACAAGGTCACAAAGCATCCGAGTGCAGATCCAAAACATTCAATCCAGCAGAACAAATTATGAAAGCAATGTTTGGATGGGACTACAACACCTGGTGTAGATGTCATTACTGTGGAGAATATGGACACATTGGCATGAACTGCATAAAACATCATCTAAGGAAAAGAGATACTACCGTAAGATGCTTCAAATGCACTAAACTCGGTCACATAGCCAGAAACTGCATGAATGCTAGTGAAGTTGAAGATGGAAAGAAGAATGAAGCAACTAAAGTCAGGAAACAGGTGAGACAAAAGTGGATTCCTAAATCTACCGAGCAAACCAGTCCAAGTAATGGAATGGGTGGCTCTACCGACTCAAACTAAAATTCCTAGAAAGCACTGGAACTGTATTCTCATAGACAAACTTCAAGCAGTTCCAGAACCGAATTAAAAGAAACATCTAAATCAGCATACAAGATGCAGTAAGATCATAGGAAGGTCAGTATTAGTCTTTATCGAGTGAGGTCGGTACCAGTTTTTACCGAGCAAGGTCGGAGCAATATGAATTCTCGAGTTCACCAAGTTGCGAAGTTTTTACCGAGCAATTAATTCTTAGTGGGTGACAGTCTGTCAGAATTCATACCCTAATTTGTACTGAGCATTAATGATAGAGTTGTAAACAAAAGGCAAGAAATCAAACTCATTCCTCACCGCGAACTTTACCACTTTGAGAGCAAAAAATTTCAAGAGCAATCCAGCGATTCAAATACTTTTTGTGAAAAGAATTTTCTGTGAGCTGCCATGGCATCATCTAGCACTTCAGCGAAGAAAGGATCAGAAATGTTAGTCCAAGGGGAATGGAGAGCACCAGATTTCAAGATCATGCCCGCAATTGCAGCAGCCCTAGACCCAAACGGAGCTCAATCTCAGATTCCTCCTAAGGTACTACTTATTAATGATATTCGTAATCATTTCAACTGTGCAATTCATGAAATGAGAAAGCTAGAGCTAGATATTGTGCGTGAAGAACTGTGTATGGATGGTATTCTAAAACCCAAGCACAAACATCTGGAAGATAAGGGATTAGTTCACATTGCACATTTACCTCGAAACTTTCAGGAGAAATGGGTTAGATACATTCTCAGCCGTATACATGATGGCAAGATTTGGCTTGAGCAACCCATAGAGATCACCAAGAAGATGATTCATCAAATCACCAGTCTTCCCATGTTGAACAAAGTAAAAACTACCAAAACCCTAGGTCGGTCAGAACTGGAGAAGAAAACCCTAGCCGAGTGGGACGGTAGAGGCATGAAAGTTAGCAGCATTACCGATGCTGAACTAAAGTTTGGTACACACATAATTGCCCATAAAATATACAGTTCAAGTCGATAAAATAGTGTCTCCTGTGAAGCTATTGACCTAGCATACAAAGTGGTCAAGAATAACTTATCATTTGACCTTGCAGATTTATTGTTAAAATAGTTTAACAAGAACATGGAAAGCATTCAAACTTCCAAAAACAATCCATATAAGTTTGGATCCCTACTGGTCTGTTTATTCTTCTATGTTCAGAAATTCTTCCCTTCCAGAGGAAAAGTTGTATGGAGAAAAGATGTGCCAGTCCTTTATGAGATAAATGAATACATCTCAGAAATGGGTGAAATTTTTGAAAGCGTCATGGATAGTTATTTTGAGTCTTTCAAAGCGAAAATGAATGACAGATTCTGGATTCCACAGAAGTTGGTGGAAGATTATAAGGATGACATTTGTTTCATGGTAGACTGTGACAATGTATATATTCAAGCAGCTAAACCGAGGATTGTATATGTAAAACCTCTTCCTTATGAGGTAAATATTGATGAAACCAAGAATATCATTGAAGCCCTTCTTAATCAGCCTGTTAATCCCAAAGCTCCATATTTTGGAACATATGATGAAGCAAAGGTGAGAATTGAATTAAGCATAAAGCTTCCACAGGCGGTAAACAAAGGAAAGAAGAGGATAGCCAAAATGCAAATGCTAACCGAGGACAAAGGAGAAAATGATGAAGAAGAAGAGAAAAAGGATGAGAAAATAGAGGAACCAGAACCTACAAAGAAGAAAGGAAAGGTATTCATCACTAAGGCACCTAAGCCTCCCACTACTATATTTACAAGGAGAAGTGCAAGAGGTAAGGTAGACAAGTTAGACAAGGCAGACAAAGATATAGTATTCAAAAGGCCTCCTCTAAACTTTCAAGAGAGGATCAAACATTTTAGAGATGGATCAGGATCTGGAGTAAGTAACATAAAATCTTTTAAATATGAAACTAGATCGGAAACAGAACAAAAGGAAATAGAAGATGTTGTTATTGAAAAGATGGGACAGTGGAAATACTCTCCTGATGAATTAGCCCCACGGGTTCCAGCAGTCTTATTAGATCCAATAAAAATGAGATGGAGCAATGCAAAGCAAACTGTAATAGACATATTTGATCAAACCCTGAGACAGTTAATGCCGAGCTTGAAAAATGATGAAATAAAGAAGGCACTAAAGGAAAATGAAAATAAGATGACACTAAAGTTCAATACTTGTTTGATTCTGATCAACAATATTGAATCGGTTGTGAAGGCTGCAAATGCCACATGGAAGAACTTATACCATCTTCACCAACCGAGTATTGAAATAGTAATAATAAAAGATATTGAAGATGATAGTGATGAACAAGAAGAAGCTACTGAGGTAGATGATACTGTGAGGATAGCAGCAGAAGTCATTGCATCACTTCCTACCTCTCCAGTAAAAGTTTCTACATCTAGCCCGGAGACACCTTCAAGCATGGTTGTGACAACTTCAACTTTTGTCCAATCACCTATAGCAACAACAGAAGCAACCACCATTTCTTCTACCGAGTTGCAGTCTCCCACTTCATCAAGTTTTCCAGTAGTAAGTATTCCAATTTTTGATTCTACAAGTGTAAATATTTTAAGCTCTCCAGTAGACAGTATGCCAGTCTCTATAGCCAGTCCTACTATGTCTATTGTCACTACTACTAAGGCATTAAGTACAGATAAGACTAAGGCTCAACCGAGTATAAAATTTTTGGGTAAGAATATAGTAGAGGATATAGACCTAGATGAAGAAATAGAGATTCCAACATTAGATTTTGCAAATCTATTAGCGGACCAAATGCAAATTATAGGTGAAATCCTCCAAAGGAAAGCAAAGCAAAAGAAGCTTAAAGAAGAGAGAGACAAGGAATATCAAATCATTAAGGATGCTAAAGACATTTTTTTTGATGCATTAGGTATTAAAGTAGACTCCTCTCAACATGTTTTGCTACAATTAGCAGAAGCGGTAAATAAATACAATGAGGATTCATCTGGGACAGAAAAGTTAGTTGAAAGAGCCGAGAAGAGATTCAACAATAAAGTGCTTGAGCACATTGCTCAGCACATAGCTATTAATCAAGTGGAATTGTCTTCAGATTTGTCAAACATTGAATCTACCTATTCGAATGTCACCTCTCTTTTGGCTAGACTGTGCAATATTGCCGAGTTCACAAAGGATGTCAAGGATAAAATGAATAAAATGGATGAGGATATGAAGATTACCATACAGAAGCTGCAACTTGAACCAAGTTCAAGCTCTGCTCATCACATGAAAATCTCATACCTATCAAATATGCAATCAAATCTACTGAAAGAAGACACAAGGATCCGGTCCACATTGCTAGACATCCAGAACATGATCCTTCCCATCATGAATACAATGTATAAGCACATTGAACATTCCAAAACATTGATTCATGACAATCAGTTCTCTATAGCAGATCACATGATTGAACTCTCTGCAGAAGTCCAAATTGCAATCCAAACATGCAAGATTCTGCAAGAAAATTGGGACAGAACCCTGGCACTAATAATGAAGGTACATTCTAATTTTCTATCAAATTTTGGATTCTCTCTGTAAATCACTTGTATATACACCTTTGGCATTATCGTCAAAAAGGGGGAGATGTGTATAGAAGGAGATTTGTATAGAAGGAGATATGTATAGAAGAAGATTTTTATAGAAGAAGATTTGTATAGAAGAAAAAGTTAGCGCATTGAAAGGGGGAGATAATGTATAAAGCCCTATGACAAAGACAAATTTTGAAAAAAAAAATTAAAAATAAATCTCAGCATGATTCATGTATATAAGTTTTGGGAAATAAGTGTTTTTGTCACTAATGCCAAAGGGGGAGATTGTTGGCATTAAGCAGAATTGCCACTAGTGACAACACTTATTTGCATTCTAAGTGCAAACTGAGCAGAACAGTGCAAACCAAGCAAGACAGTGCAAACTGAGCAAGAAAGTGCAAACCGAACAAGATAGTGCAAACCGAGCAGGACAGTGTAAACCGAGTAACATTATGTCTACCGAGTCACCAGTATTTACCGAGTTCAAAACCTACCGAGTGGTTAGTATGAACCGTGCCTCCACTTCTACCGAGTGCATGATGATGCCGTGTAATGCAGTGGACGCTGAGTATCAGAAAGTCACCGAGTTAGTTTGCAGGAACCGTGTAACCATACTTGGGCTGACTTAGTGGCACTTATGTTTATTTGTCAAGCCGACTTTGTAATTGTAATTAATTGTTTAGACTTGTATATAAACAATGTTGTAAAAATGTCAAGATGTAATAATATGAGTATGAATGTGAAAAAGAAAGAAAGGCAGAGATAAGCGAATTACAAAGGGCTACAGCAGTACAGGGAACAGCAAAGACAAATTCATCACAGAAGGTGATCAGTACATCAGCGAATCTCAATCAGCAATCCAGTTGCAAAGCAAGTGATCTACTGTCTCATCCTAATAGGTGAATCAGTACTAAAATCCTTTAACCAGGTAGACTTAACAGTCTTTTGTAAAATCTCTTTACCGAGTGCATACTTCATTGTATGTTTTTAAATCCTTTAACAGGGTGGATTTAGCAATCCTTATTGCTCCTAGTAGGGCAGATCATCAAAAGTGATCAAATTGTAAGCCTTAACCGGCCAACTTTATTCTGCAATACTAAAGCTTTGTGGGTTTCATCCCCACCCCAATTTTACTTTCTTTTTGGAAGGTTTCTGGGTAACCAAATCTATGTGTCATTATTGTGAATGCTTTTAAGTTTCATGCTTTCTATATGCATAAGGAAAAAGTGAACTATATGTTAATACATCTGTAATTGTAAGAAAATTTGGAGTTACTGATTCACCCCTCCCCTCTCAGTAACTCGGTTAATTCCTAAATATTTCCAACACTTTGAGGTATAAGCAAGTGTCAAACTGTGTGTTCTTAAAACCATAAGTTGTTGCCATGCCTGAATGTAATCTACCTAAAACTAGACAAATTGGGGCAAAAGTCTCACAGAAAATAATCTACCTTCTTTGTAAACTAGACAAACTGAATGGCTGGAATGGACAAATTAGTTGACTTGTGATGATTGGAGTGACCTTGTTTTTGGGAATTCATCTATGAATGTAGGTGTTCTTGTACTATTTCATTTATTTTTATATATTGAGTTTCCAAGTAAGCATAGCCATATATGTCAGTGTAGTGGTAAAATTCAGAATATAAAAGGTAAATAAAAAATAGTCTTCTTTGTGGACTTTCATAAGAGTTTCTTATGCCCCAAATAGCTATGTGGCTTGGTGTTGATCTTAAATTCTACCTTTTTGAAGAAAAAAAATGGAAGAAACATTGTGCCTACCATTTTTGTGTTAATAACCCCCTTTTCAAATCCCCTGAAGATAATTCTAGAAATTCATGTGCTAACTCTGCATCATAATATATCATTCATGTTAATTTAAATCACCACCCAAAAGGAAATATGTTTATTTGGGGCATTGAGAATTTTCTTTTAGGATTTGGAGCATCCAGAAATTGTGATATCCAAATCATAGAATGCTAAAATTTATGCGTATGATTGGAATTTTTTTGATATTTATAGACAAAATTCGGATGCTTTTTGAAGAAAATTTTACTATTGAATCCCTTAAAATCCCTATGTGTAGTGTAAATTCATCTTAATTTAACTAAGTAGTCTATTAATATTGCATCCATGTTGTAAATTATCATGAATTTAGTTCACAAGGGTTTGAGAAATCTATGTTATCTGTTCAATTCCTTTGTATACTACTTGAAAGCATGAATAAATTAAACTTATGTTTGTGCTCAACAAAATTCTAAGTATAGATAATAAAAGTTGAAGATAAGAAACATTAAAGGGAATCCTAGTTCAGCTTCAGTGAACTGAACTTAAAAATTACATATATTTAACTTACAATTGAAATAGATAATATATATTTGTTATGTGAAGAAGAAATTTTTTTTTCTTAGGTCTTGGGAATATGAAGTTTGTTTCCTAAAGTTACTAGGAACCATTAATATTAAGATCATAGATGGCTCCAATTTGTGCACATTATTAGCATCTCTTTGAGACTTTAGGAACTATAAATGAATGTTTAAAGAAATAGGAAATTTGACTATTGGAATTCAACAATTGACTTTATTGTTTAATGGCCAAAATCACAATATTCACAATACACTAGAGTCTAGAACTTATAACTATTCATTGAAAAGTCTAATTAGACCTATATGTAGGTATTTGTTTTGGATAATTGTATTTTATTTGCACGGGTCTTTCCCAAAAAATGGATTTGAGATTTTTTTAGTCATTGATTTATTTTTTATACTAAATAGATGATTTGATAGATTCTGAAGTCTGCAATCATAGAGTTTGCTGCTTTACCCTTGCTACAGTCGCATCACTATGTTTATGTAGAACAAAATGTGTATATTACTAAACATGTCAAAGGGCATGAAAACAACATGTTTGGTAGGAAGATGAAACATGATTGGAAGGAAGGTGTTCTAGTATTGGTGGAGAAAATGAAATACATAAACTTTCAAGATTGACACATCTGATAAGTACTTAGAGATATGAGTTCAATTTAGAAGTGAGGTTCATGTTCATTTAGATAGAAGTTACAAAGAAAAATCTAAAGATTCCATAAAAAGGCCTACACATCATATCCACATATTTCTATAGTAGTTACAAAACTCTTGCCTCCTAATAAAATTACATATTTGACTTATTTTCATGTTCCCTTGGAAAAAAAACATTCCTAAAATTTAGTAGATGCATCAATTAAATACTAATCTTTTTTTATCAGCAAACTTGTTGATATATTGGAGTACCTCCATATGAAACCACCACTTTTAGTAAAGAATACACCACATATTGGAAGTTATTGATGCAGGAGCATCCCAGGGTAGTTGGCTATCCAACATGTTTGGGAGATTTGATGGAGTCGTGTGGACTTATTTTCATATGTGAGGGGTTTGGTAGAGTTTGATAAACCCACTTGGGTCTTGGGTAATTGGTTTTGATGTATTTATTGGACTTGGCATGGTCTTGGTTGCTCAACATGGCCTAGGAGGAGTTTGGTCTTGCTTAAGAATTTGGTGCCTATTACAGGTCGTATAAGTACTTTTCCACAAAGAGTTAGAGGCTGAAAATTTTAGAGATTGAAGAGGGCCTATATTTCTACATATGGTTCAAAGCACGAGTTCTAATTCATCTGGAGCTAGGAGATATCATAATTTTACTAAGACATCTATTTTGGGCATTTAATTGTTGTTCTTGGCCGACTTGTGGCATTTAATTTATGTGTTTGTATTTAATTTATGTTCAGGGCTGACTTGTGGCTTAGATTGGTATAAGTAGGGGTTGTGAGGGAAGTCTTTAGTCATTATTCATCCACCTGGGAGAAGAGGAGGTGGCTGTGGAGTGAGTTTTGAGGAGAGCTAGTAGCTGCGGCTTGGGAAACAAGGAGATTGCTTGGTGGGCTTGCGAGCACAAGTTTAGATCTTCCTTGGGGGTTCCTACCAGTGTGTGAATCTAGGCTAGCTAGGTTTTGGTTTGGATCTTGCGAGATCTTGTGGAGTTTCTATTGTAATTGCATTGTATTTGGCCGTAACCCGGAAGACCTTACAGCCGGGCATGTTGGATGAAAATATGATAATTCTATTATGAGTTTTTTGCATTGTGTAGATCTAAATCTTTGTATTGTTATTATATTCTATTGTGTGTTTATTTGCTGGGGGCTAGGACATCTCCATCAGGGATTCTCCTACCTTGCACTACATCAAGTGGTATCAGAGCGAAGGTTGTTCTTGAGTGTGTGGACAGAGCGCCGAATGGGAGGCAGTTTGCACCAGGACCTTGGGTGGAGTTTATTATAACACAGTTGTTCCTGAGTGTGTGGACAGAGTGCCGAATGTGAGGCAGTTTTCATTAGGACTTTGGGTGGAGTGAAGGTTGGATCTAGTTGGTGATTTACTGTAGAGGGTTTGCGAAGATCTTAGAAGATGGCTCTAAGAAGATTGGACCCTAAGATGATTGCAAAACTCCATGATGTGGTGGAGAAGAATATTTCAAAGACTTGTGCTCGGTTGGAAGCTAGATTGACTAATTGAGTTAAGGAAGGGATGGTTGAGAGTGATCCATCTTTGGATAAATTTCATAAGAGAGTTCGAGAGATCTTGAAACCATGGAGCTGGAGTCTACCGATCAGGAAGCGAGTTGTCTAGCCAGTTAGAAGACTTGTTCGAGAGAGAAAGGGGCATAGCAAGGTCGAGATGGAAGTTGGTTTTGTTGATCATTGTATGGAGGCTGATGCGGAACTTGCAGAGAAACCTGTGGATGTTTCTATGGAGCTTCCTAACCTTGTTGATGTTGTGATTAAGGTTGGTTTTCATGATCAGTTGGTTGAGTCTGACATGGAAATTGTGGAGCACTTGGTTGTGGATAATCAGGTTGCTAAGGGTGATGATCCATATGTTGTTGATATGGATGTTGCTGGTGTGGATTCACTAGTTGTTGATGTGGTTGAGGATCTACATGATACTACGGATCTGTATGTTCTTGATGTGGACCTGTTGGTGGTTGACATGGTTGAGGATTTACATGTTGCTCCTATTGTGGATTTGAGCTTACATGTTGGTGACATGGATTTCATGTTTGAGGGTATTGTTGTTGTTGGTAGTGATCAGCTATAGAGAATGTTGGTGAGGCACTATGTTCAGTTTGTTCCTGGCAGTGAGCATGTTGATTGGATGGTTGAGATTCTAGTGGTTGATAGATGGATGCGGATTTGGATGATTTGCATGTTGGTTCTATTGTCCCTATTGGAGTGGAAGCCTTTGGTGAAGATGAAGATGGTTGTGGATATTTCATCAAGAATCAATGTATGAGGCATACATCTTTTCGCACCTGGGGAGTCTGATGCAGGAGCATCCCAGGGTAGTTGGCTATCCTGCATGTTTGGGAGATTTGATGGAGTTGTGTGGACTTATTTTCATATGTGAGGGGTTTGGTAGAGTTTGATAAACCCACTTGGGTCTTGGGTAATTGGTTTTGATGTATTTATTGGACTTGGCATGGTCTTGGTTGCTCAGCATGGCCTAGGAGGAGTTTGGTCTTTCTTAGGAATTTGGTGCCTATTACAGGTCATATAAGTAATTTTCCACAAAGATTTAGAAGTTGAAAATTTCAAAGATTAAAGTGGGCCTATATTTCTACATACGGTTCGAAGCACAAGTTCTAATTCATCCGGAGCTAGGAGATATCATGATTTTACTAAGACATCTATTTTGGGCATTTAATTGTTGTTCTTGGCCGACTTGTGGCATTTAATTTATGTGTTTGTATTTAATTTATGTTCAGGGCCGACCTATGGCTTAGATTGGTATAAGTAGGGGTTGTGGGGGAAGTCTTTAGTCATTATTCATCCACCTGGGAGAAGAGGAGGTGGCTGTGGAGTGAATTTTGAGGAGAGCTAGTAGCTGCGGCTTGGGAAACAAGGAGATTGCTTGGTGGGCTTGCAAGCACAAGTTTAGATCTTCCTTGGGGGTTCCTACCAGTGTGTGGATCTAGGCTAGCTAGGGTTTGGTTTGGATCTTGCGAGATCTTGTGGAGTTTCTATTGTAATTGCATTGTATTTGGCCGTAACCCGGAAGGCCTTACAGCCGGGCATGTTGGATGAAAATATGATAATTCTATTATGAGTTTTTTGCATTGTGTGGATCTAAATCTTTGTATTGTTATTATATTCTATTGTGTGGTTATTTTCTGGGGGCTAGGACATCTCCATCGGGGATTCTCCTGCCTTGTACTGCATCAGTTATATTACTGGTGTGTTGGAGCATTGCAACCAGTTTCTTGAGGATGCCACACCATGGACAAAGCTTAACGTATTAGTTTTGATGAAGGCTTGTTTGAAACATAACTATATCTTCTACTTTCTGACTCTTGGGGCCCCTATATTTATCATAGTACTCTATGTATTCTATTCGCTACAGGATTCTCCAAACATGTTATATAAATACAAATAAAAAAAATATTAGTTATGCCAATTACTATTATCTACAAATGCATAGAAGTAAAATTGTTTGTATAATTGAAGAAAACTCCTTTACCATATGAGGTTTTGTAGAATTGGTATTAACCTTACAAGCTATTTCAAATATATAAAATCCTACAAATTAAATAATAAATACATAATTTCCTTCAACCTTAGGTCTTTATACATATGAAGTATATCAAAGGCATTTCTGGAAAACACATAATGATAAAGGAGTTGTCTTCGAATATATTTGCAACACACACAAAGACATATAATATGTGTCCCAAAACTTATCTCATGCCCTGAAAACTTAGAGAAATATTGGCATGAGTTCCTACAATAATAACCATTTCTAATAGTTGGTATTACTTTTTATTTCCAATATAGAACAATTGACAATATAAAAGACAAGAGATCTATTCTCAGAGAAATCTACATGATAAAAGAGGCATCACGTATAAATCTATTATCATCTATAGAGAATAGAAATAGTAGTCTTACAAAGGGATTACTAAATGGAGATGATCTCGTAAGGTTTATGTAATGTGAGTTAATAATAAACTAGGATATTAGAGTTCAACAAAATAACACAAACGTATTTTCACAATATAATGGAATTTGGTAGGAACTAACAAATGTTGATAAATGAAGCTTTGATGCATCTACTATATAATACCATACCAATTAGCATAGAATTTTTGTTTGTAAGCCCAATTTAAACACAAAATAATTCAAACATAAATTTCTATCAACGTATGAACAAAAATCCTTCATATGATTTCTATTACAATTTTGTCCCAGAACCCCAAAGCCAGCTTCTAGGAAATAAATTTTACAAATACTAAATGAGAAGCATGTTTAGTAGAGTTTTGTCCTGCTTCTGTAGATCTACTGAAAACAAAGCAATAAAAAAATGAAATTTTTTTATTAATACCTGTAGAACCCTGTCAATGGTCATTTTTAGGTCTCTGGCATAGTTTGGTTCCTTTCATGGTAAGAAAACCATTTCTTTTTCTTTGGCTCCATTCAAATGTTTCCATATTGACTTTCTTTGGAGGTGCATGGGGCTCTACATATGAGGGTGTAGAAGTGCAAACTATTGAATCAATTTTTGTACCATTCCCATAAGCATTTGGACTAAAGCAATAAACTATTTTATCATGCTTGTCATGACAAGGAGGTAAATATGGATATATCTTTTGACACATAGTACTATTAAGGTGGGTACCATTCATACCTTCCTAATTCCTGGCAAAAACCTATTTTCTATAATAAAAATTAACGCAAAAAAAGGTAACTAAGATGCATAAGAAGAGAAAATGGAATGATTTTTATAGAATTTTTCTCATCAATTTATGTTCAAACCATCAACTGACCTTTTGATGGAGCCAGACATGCTAGCCCTCACTGTCATGCTTCTTGAATTGACAATTACTTGAGATTCTCCAGGGATTTCTTTCTTTTCAGGCCTTGTGGCTTGTTGCTCAATATGAATAATTTTTCTAGGGGGCAAGCTAAAATCTTCCCCTATACTTCTAGATTCTGGCTTGTAAGTGCGAGGCCTTTCCTTCTAGTGTAAAAGCATATCAAAGTTAAATAGAATGCATTAGTAGCAACCATACTGAAATCAATTTATTTTTTGATCCAACAGATGTAATAATCTTATAAAAACAGAGAAAAAATAACTATTTGGTTGTATCTCGTCATGATCTGTAAGTGGGTGGGAGTTTATGAGGGGTTGCCTTCTAGAAAGAACTGGAGAATTGGAAATTTCTAGAATTTTATTTATAAAGCAATTAGATTTTTTTAGGGTTATGAGTTTTTATATTTTTCTCATTGGCCTAACCAATGAAAAATAAGAAAAATCGTGTTTTTTAATTATTGAAAATGAATATTAATAATCAAGTAAAAAGTTTTTGTTCAATAGAACTTAATACTTTACCCTGATTGGTTGGTCAATTTAGTCAAATAAAAAAATAGAAGTAAAGGATTGCATAAATTTACCTGTCGTAGAAAAGAACTAATAACGCTTACAAAATTCCCATTATTGATCCTCCAAGTTCTCCTATCCTTCATTGGTTTAGGAATAAGTCCATACAAATAAGGAAGAAAATTACTCACCTAAGGTATGTCAGGATGCTATGTCACCAATATTCATAAATACAGTCTAATGATAGAAGGATGAATAAAAAAACCATGATAACTCTTCAAATGAAATAATCAAACTTAAAAAATCAACCTGAATACATATAAATTAGCTGAAATGAAGCCCTCTCAAACAAACAGATCCAATCTTAGGTGCCAAAATGTCCATCTAATTAATAAGATAGTGAAAACACATAAATCTAAATAAAATGTATCCAGAATCTTGAAAAAGTGCATGTATGGACATGAAGAACATTAAATGACCTTTGTAATGCCATAAAAATGACGAAAAATCAAAGATACTGATGAAATGTTATGAGCTTGGAAGCTGAAACTAAAGGTCAGATTTTGAATGCAGCACAATCTGATGAAAAATTCCACCAGCGTTGGAAAGACGTCGGATTAAAAATTAAAAATTCCAAATAATATTGGGATGCATGTGACTGACATCAAGGAGGAGCCACGTACAAAGTCAAAGTCAAATCAAAGTGGGCCCCAAAGAGAGGTAAAGCCCATTTAAATTTAAATTAAGGTTTCAATAAAACAAAAAAAGAGGGCAGCGCTTTGGGGGCGTGGGTCTCATCCCACAATAATACTTTTGTGATATATTTGAAGTAATAAGATAAAATAAAAATAATGTAACATTTACGTAAATGTCATTTAGAATTATGTAATCTAAAGTTTATAATGCTCAAGAAAATTTATTTTACTATCTTTTGACTATCATCTACAAATGTTTCAAATTTGTATAAGAAGTCTCTCCTTTCCAATACAATCTTCTATTAGCTTTTTTTGTTGCTCTCTACCACCTCTTTTTTCACCAATTTGAATTCATTAACATCGGCACTTTCAAATTCTATACTAACTTTCTAGATATCTTTTGCAAGTCCAAAATCAATAAATTAATCAGCAAAATAAAGTCATCTAACTAGCGGAACTATCAAACTAATTGCCTCCCAAGTAGAGTTCTATCCACAGTGCCTAAGGGATCCTCCAAGACAAGGGTGAGAAAGCACCTACAAACATAGAAAAATTTAATTTAAAAATATATTTAAGGCTATAGTAGATGAATAGTGATTTGGAATTAAAAAACAAAAACTAGGGACATCATTTTAATTTAAAACTATGGTGATCTGGTTTGTTAGTGCATTTTGTTATTACGAATTGAGAAATTTTTAATTCCAACTAAAATTTCAAGGAGAAATTTGTTGCATTGGAACAATTTCTTCCTTCAAGTTGGATTTGGAAGAAATATTCAAAGCTTGAAAGTTCTTTCCTAGTAATTAAGGGCAATCAAATGGTTTTCATTGTTATTCCAACAGTCAGATTGTTCTAAATCAATAGTAATTTTTGAACTTTTAATTGCTTAATTCCTATTTTCATATAACAATATGTACACATCAACTCTTGTTTAAATCGTGCATTTAAAATCCTTTTAGACCAGCAATATCAAAGAACAATGGAGGAACCATTCAATATTTAGGCATTTAAACCATGAGACCATATAGCTTTACATCTATTTTATAGAAAATGTAGAAAGCTTTGAATTGGGGGGAATTCAACATATTTGTGTACAAAAAGGAACATGTTAGAAACTCTTTACCTCCAACTCCTTTGTCCAATTAACAATCAAGGCTCTATCCTTATTTAGATCATTGAGGCCATCAACTATATCAAGAGAATTAACTTGTGCCATATCTAATATGAGACCCCACAAGAGGTATCCACAAACATCTAGTCCAAGAGCCAATTCATGCAATTTTGATTCAGATTATACAACAATGTTGCCAATGGAAATATACAATACATTCAAATCATCTTCAAATTCCTAACTTTTTAGCTACTATATCCATCAAAAAGTAAATATTTAGTTCGAAATGTTGATTCCAATGTCAAGTTTGACCAAAAAGTGTAGCCTGTTATTGTTTGATCACCACGGTTTCCTAATTTTATTGAAGATTATTATACCAACATATATAGATATGAGATAAAGGAGAAGTTATTTTGTATCCTAGAAAAGGGGTATACTCTTCTTGATAATGTAGATATTTCTTTTATTCAAATTCTATACTTTAATTGGATCATATTTCAAATAATCAATAAAAGGTTGATGTTGTGTGCATAACTCTTAAGGCCAAAAAAATGTATTCATTACACAATTCTATGGTACATAATCATTCCGATAAAAATGAAGACTCTTTGAATCTTATTGAAGAAGAATTTAAAAAACTCCTTAGTGGGCATGTGCACCAAGATGGTGAACAGAAGAGCAATATAAGTGGCCACTTTTTTCTTGAAATCAACTAAACCTAAACTTGGAAGAGAAAATTTGAGACTTGTACACTCAAAATTTGAAGATGCCAAAACAAGATGAATTGTGGTACTCTGAATCTAGTTTTTGAAATACTAAAGTTTTCTAAAAATTGATAAGATTAAGAGGGTCAAATCCTTTGCACACCAAAAATTATTTATTTTTTTTCCAAAAAAGCATCACATAGTGTCTAACACGTGTCATACGAAAGTTTTAGTAGCATTTAGTATTTGAAAATCCATTTGGTAGAAAGATAGTTAAGATTGAGTACTGAAAGTTATGTATTTTTTTGTTATTTTTTGTTGAAACATTTTTTTAATGAATTTTCAAAATGGACACATCCTAAAAATTAGGTAACTATTTGTATTCAAAGATAACTTGCACCAAAAATTAATCAACAATTGAATTTGTTTATTTTTGAAATGGTAAAGAATGATTTGTAGGACAATAATATTTAATTATTATGTAAAGACTTTTATGTAAAAAATGTAGTTGGGTTTTAAACTATATGCTTTACATTACATTTTATATTTATGTGTGTGTGTGTGTGTGTGTGTGTGTGTGTGTGCATATGCATATACATTGTTAGAATAATTGAGAGGGGGGTGAATCAGTTATCCATAGTTCCAAATACAAAATGTAAAACTTTAAAACAAATTCAGCTTATTCTAGAGCATGGTAAACAATAATACTAAATTGTTTGTGCTTTTACCGATTACTAGTTAATTGCTCGTAGTGATTACTGACTAAATCAAATATGGAACATGCAAGGTATGATATCCAAACAATCACAACATAAACACATAACACGAGATTTAACGTGGAAACCCTGCAAATAGAAAAACCACCTGGGACCGGTAACCCAAAATATTTTCACTCTTCTAAAGTGAGTTCAGTGAAGAGACAACACTGTTAAAGGTTACAAAACACGCTGTAAGGTGTGACCTTGTTAGAGGATTTAACACTAACAGTTATCGTCCAACCAACATTCACTATGGGGTTGATAGGATAACAATGTACATTCTATGAATGACATATAAGACTTTCAAGTCTACTCGGCTAAGAGATTTTATTTGATTACAATGGTTAAACTATAATAACAGGTGATCTGAATACAATACAACTTGATTTGTAGATGTTCAGATCAATTCTTAAGTCCATACAAATCCTTTGATCAATATTTCTATTCAACTTATCAACATTCAATAACTTACTGTCCCTCAGTAAAAACTCTCTGACACTCGGTTAACTCTGTAGTTTGGTTCTCCTTCAACCAGTTTCATCAGGCAAGCATAAAGCAATGTTTACATGATATCTCTGCAGTGTCCTTCCTCTGGCATAAGTTTCACTATGAAACCCTAGTCTCTTAAATAGACAAGTAAACCATTTTCTCTTCATCCATCAGGTTTTGTAGCTTAATCTCCTTTGTTGATTTTTTGGCTTAAACCTTCCTCAGTAGTTGTGTTAGTAATACATTTTGATTCCATCCATTAGATCTTCCTTGAATTTTTCTAGTCATTGATCTTGTAACAAACTTTATCTTCCACCTTGATTACAAGGTACTTTCCAGCTCATCAATTTATGTCAGCTAAACTAATCATTTAGTTCTTTTGTCCATACTCGATTAACAAAGAAATGTGTCATTGAACACAAGCTCAGTTGATACTGTCACTCAATATACACTACATTGGCTTGGTGTATACTAGAATTCTTTGTTAACCGACCACATTCCTTTGTAATATTTTGCTTCTAACTTCATAATAAATTAATGCAACATAATCAAGTTAACAATATGAAGTCATAAAATCATCAATCAGTTACCAAGAGTATTCCTTATCCTCATCTATCATATCCATCTTCCTCAATGTAGATATCTCAGTTCTTTATCTTTCTCTTCTCTTCTCTACAAATGTTTAGATATTTGCAACCACCATGATAAGTACTGTCAAAACTAGTTGACATCAATGAAAACATAAAACTGATTCAATTATCTTACATCACAATTCAATGCTCAGTGATCTCTAATCACTTGAAGTTCTTCAATCATGTTCTCAATCATTTTTAGTTCATCAATCTCTCCCTTTGGAATTGATGGCAACTCAAGAAATATGAAGTGTACCATACACATACCAAACATGTATTCTACAACTCTGTAAGAAAATGTTGTAGCTCGGTAAGCTCTCCCTAGCTTAATATGTTTAATCACTATGTTACATGAAAACATTACAAGTGTAGACTTCCTTCTGCAGATTTGATCTTTGTAGGTCTCAGATTCCTTCTTCTATTCTCAGCAACTAATCTTCAACACTCTCCCTGACTTTCTCAAATTGTCTCTCCCTTAGATAGATGTTCTAGTATTCTCCTCATCTATCATATTGTTTATCTCTCCCTTTGACAATAATGCCAAATAAACACATAAACATGTAGCTCTGTATTAGCTATGTAACTCTTTATTGTCTGGTGCATACACTGTATCTCTATATCTCAGTATACCGATGTGAAAATCTTTGCTCCTGAAATCTTTCACAACCTTAGATAGAATCCAAAGTGTGAACTATGCTACATCAACATGAATGATCTTCTGATAAGATTAGGCTGATGCAACCTCTAGATCACATTAGTGACTGGTATACAGGGGACAAACCCAAATTCTAGTCCTCAAGTTTTCAAAAGTTTCCTTCGGTAGAGGCTTGGTAAATATGTTAGGAAGTTGCTCTTTAGATGTAACATATTCTAACTTAACTTGCTTCTCCTGTACTTGTTCTCTTAAGTAGTGATACTTAATAGAAATGTGCTTGGTCTTTGAGTGCATTACAAGATTCTTTGAAATTTTTATTGCACTTGTGTCATACTCCTTCACTCATCTTTCTTGGTCTTTTGAGTGCATTACATGATTCTAACTCCTTCACTCATCTCTACTTAAGATATGCTCTGTGATTATCTCAGTCATACCTTCCAACACTTGCTTGATGTAGGCAATATTTGAACAGTTTGTAGCAGCATCAACATACTCTGCTTCAGCAGTAGACTAGGAAATGCAAGGTTTTTTCTTACTTGTCCAAGTAACAAGTCTTTTACCAAATAAAAATGCTCCTCTGGTGTTTCTTTTTCTTTCATCCACATCTCCAGCCAAATCAGCGTCATTGTAGACTCTAAGTTCAAACTTTCCATCGTTAGGATACCATAATCCATAGTCCTATGTTTTCTTTAGGTATCTTAAGATTATGTTTGTAGCAACCATGTGTGACTCCCTAGGATTTACAGAAAATCTAGTAACTATCCCCATAACATGTGCAATGTCTGGTATACTATGTACTACATACATCAACTTACCAATCATTGATCGGTACAATGTTTGGTTCACCTCTATAGTTTCATCTTATTTATTCATTTTTCAACCTATGACCATCGGTGTTCCAACTAGTTTAGCATCTTCCATGCCAAATGTTCTTAGTACTTCCTTTATATACTTGGATTGTGTGATGAATATTCCATCATTCTGCTAAATAACCTGCAAGCCTAGAAAGAATTTAATCTCTCCAAACATAGACATTTCAAATTATTTTCTCATCTCATCAGCAAATGATTTATAGATATGATCTTGTCATCCAAAAATAATATCATCCACAAATATTTCAGCAATCAGGATAGTATCATCAGACTTACCTTTCATATACAGATTGATGTTCTCACTAGTTCTAACAAAACCAATACTTAACAAATAAGTATGCAGCCTTTCATACTAGGCTCTCAGTGCTTTCTTTAAACCATATAAAGCTTTATGTAGTCTACATACCATATCTTTCTTGTATGGATCAACAAACCCTTCTGGCTATTTTATGTAGACCTCCTCTTTTAGTATCCCATTACGAAATGCAGACTTAACGTCCATTTGATAAACTTTAAATTTCTTATGTGCTACATATGCTAGTAACATTTGAACTCCTTGATGCAGGAGCATCCTGGGTGTAAGAGCAATCTTGCATCACCCAAAAATATTTCTATTTTTATATTCAATAAGGGTTATTTGTGCAAAGCTGCTATTTATGGAAAGTTACTATTTTTGGTAATTTTTGTATATGTTCAAAATGATCTGATTTCTTTCTTGGAGGTTCATTTTGGTCATATAAGTCTGCCAGTAAAGTTTCATTGCCAGATCAAGTGTATATTGGAAGATATTGAAGATTTTCGGTATTGGCAGCAGGGTACAGAAACTTTGAACTCAGTTTTGAAGGCTTTAGAGGCCCCGGATGAGGTCAAAAATTTGGGTGATGGGCGCTTGCATAGGTCAAGCCTGTAGAGCGCTTCGTGGTATTTCTGAAATGGGGTTATAATAGCCGATCGGGTCAACTGGTGATGACTTATGGTCTTCGAAAGTTGGGCCACCTGAAATGGCGGAAAATAATTTTCTTTAAAATTTTTGTTCAGGTTTCAAATGTTATCTTGAGCCGACTATGATGTAATAAAATGTAAAATAAAATAATTCTAAGTTTGGTCAGCCTTATTGGCTAAAATTCTGGAACCTTCCCAGGTGGTGGAAAAATTGCCTATATAAGGAAGGCTGTATTATTGTCTTAGGCAGTTCAAAATAGTTCTGGGTAGTAGATCTGGGTAATAGTTCGAGGCTTTGTCCTACAGAATATTGTAAGGGAATGCCCATGTGGCTTTGCATATTGTAATTCTAAAAGTTTGTAATTCCACATTTGTGGAGATAATAAGAAGCCAATTTTCTGTTCTTGCATATTGTTGTTGTTTCTCTATTTCTGTTATGTGTTTGTGATATTAAGGGGAGCACCCTTCATCAAGTGGTATCAGAGCAGGATTTCTTGAGTGTGTAAACAGATCACCGACTATGAGGTAGTTTGCACTAGGACCATGGCTAAGGTTTCAGCGTGCATCGCGAAAATGCCTCCACGAAGGGAACGTTGCGGAAGAGCTGGTGTTGTAACACCTGAGGTTAGAGAGCTGCAGAGACAAGTGCAAGCATTGCAAGAAGAGATTCACAGAGGAATGAATCTTAATGTCAGAGATGAAAGCGAGGATGAAGCTGAAGAAGAATATCAAGAAGGAGAAGTCGAAATTGTGAACCAGGAGGAAGAAAGACTTTTTCGGGCCATTTCTAAGATTGGGAAAAGACCTAACATTGAGCTTCCTACATTTTTTGGAAATCGTAACTCAGAAGAATTGATCGACTAGATCAATGAATGTGAGGAATATTTTGAGTATGAAGATGTTGAGGATCCTGATAGGGTCAAATTTGCGAAGGCTAGACTGAAAGGTCATGCGAAGATATGGTGGCAAGAGATTCAGTTGGAACGAAATAGAAGAGGGAAAGATAAAATCACAAGATGGGATCGGATGGTGGATAAATTGAAGCGACAGTTCATTCCTATTGATTATGAGCTTGACCTACTAAAGAAAATGCAAAGTTTGAAGCAAGCAGGAAGATCTGTTCAGGAGTATACAGAGGAGTTCTATCGACTTCTCATCAGAACAGGCCATGCAGAAGCTGATAAGGAGAAAGTTACCCGATACCTTAATGGGTTAAGGCCAAGCATTCAGGAGGAGTTGAATCTGGTTCCAATGAGTAGTATTGAGGAGGCATACCAATTTGCCCTAAAAGTAGAGGAAAAGCTGAACAAGAAGTTTGAGAGCAGGCAAAACGGAAGAGGTCACGGTGGATGATCTGGTGGATGGTCATATGGTGGCTGAAATGAAGATCCAAAAAAGAAGGATGAGGCCAGTAGCAGTCAAAATCAGCGTGGAAATAATTCCAATCACTTCCAAGATCAGAATAATAGAGATCAGAGAGGAAGAGGAAGAGGAAAAGGATCTGGAAGAGGAGGCTTCTGTGGAACATGTTTTCACTGTGGAGAAGAAGGTCATAGGGCATTTGAATGTCCTCAGTGCCAAGGTAGAACAAAAAGAAGAAATGAAGGCCAGGCCAGAGTTACACATGTAGATGAAGATGCCAGATCATCAAATTCTGAAGATGCTGAAAGAGGAGAAACGTTGATTAACTGAAGAGTCCTGTTGAGTGGCGAGAATGAACCTGAGCAAAGGAGGAGCCTATTTCGCACCAGGTGCAAGTGTGAAGGTAAATGTTGTGATGTGATTATTGATAGTGGAAGCACTGACAATTTGGTGTCAGAAGAGATGGTGACAAAGTTGAAGCTCAAGAGACAGAAACACCCACATCCATATCGGATTGCCTGGGTACAGGATGACCACAAGGTCATGGTCAATGAACAATGCCTAGTGAAGTTCAAGGTTGGAGGATACCAAGATGAGGTATTGTGTGATATCATATCTATGGATGCATGTCATATGTTGTTGGGTAGACCATGGCAGTTTGACAGATGTGTTGTACATGATGGTCGTGCGAATACCTATTCCCTGACAAAGGATGGAGTGCGACATAAGCTAAAACCATTGAAGGAGACTAAAGAAAAGGTATGTGGTAATGCAAGGATAACTTTTGTTGATGGAAGAAATTTCCTAGATGGTATGAGGCATGAGAATGTATGTTTTGCTTTAATTCCAAAAGCTGGTAAAGAGGAAGTAGAAGATGTTCCTGTAGAAGTTGCAGATTTGTTGAATGAGTTTCAGGATATTGTATCCGATAATGTGCCTGATGGATTACCACCAGTCAGAAAGATCAGTCATCAGATTGACTTGATCCCAAGAGTGAGTTTGCCGAATAAGGCAGCACACAGAATGACACCTGCGGAAAGTGAGGAGTTGAATAGATAGGTACATGAGTTGTTACAAAAAGGATTGATCCGTGAGAGTCTGAGTCCCTGTGCTGTACCAGCGGTATTAGCACCAAAGAAGAATGGAGAATGGAGGATGTGTACAGATTCTAGGGCAATAAACAAGATCACAATCAAGTACAAGTTTCCATTGCCATGAATGGATGATATTATGGACTGTTTGAGTGGAGCTGTGTATTTCTCAAAGATAGATCTGAAGAGTGGATATCATCATATTCGGATCAGAGAAGGAGATGATTGGAAGATTGCCTTCAAGACAAAGGAAGGACTATATGAGTGGTTAGTCATGCCTTTTGGGCTAACCAATGCACCGAGCACTTTCATGCGGCTCATGAACGAAGTTCTGAAAGAATTTTTGGGTAAGTTTGTCATTGTTTACCTAGATGATATTCTGATCTTTAGTAAGACATTGGAGGAGCATATGATGCATATTCGTATGGTATTTGAGAAGCTGAGAGAAGAAAAATTGTTGATTAATTTGAAGAAGTGTAGTTTTGTGAAGAAAGAGTTTGTGTATTTGGGATTTGTAGTCTTAGTAGAAGGTCTAAAAATGGACACAGAGAAGGTACAGGCTATCCTTGAATGGCCTACTCCAAGGAGTGCTACTGAGGTAAGATCTTTTCATGGTCTAGCTAGCTTTTACAGAAAGTTTATCAGAAATTTTAGCAGTATTTATGGTCCCTTGACTGAGACAATGAGAGAGGATAGAAAAGAATTTAAGTGGACTAATGGGGCAGAAAAGAGTTTTCAATTGTTGAAACAAAAAGTTATAGAACAACCTATTTTAGCACTTCTAGATTTTAATAAGGTGTTTCAAGTAGATTGTGATGCTAGTGGTACTGCAATAGGAGCTGTTATGAGCCAAGAAGGTAAACCTGTTGCTTATTTCAGTGAGAAGTTAAATGATGCCAAGCGGAAATATTCTATTTATGATCAGGAATTTTATGCTATAGTTCAGGCATTAAAGAAGTAGAGACATTATCTGCTTCCTAAGGAGTTTGTTTTGTATACTGATCATCAAGCTTTGCAATATTTGAATAGTCAAGGAAAGTTGAATCAGAGGCATTTGAAATGGGTTGAGTTTTTGCAGAGTTATACATTTATTTTGAAACACAGGAGTGGAAAGTCCAATAGGGTTGTTGATGCTCTTAGCAGAAGGCAACTATTGCTGACAGAAATGTAGATTGAAGTGGTTGGGTTTAAGGAACTCAAGAATTTGTATCCAGAGGATCCTGATTTTGGTGAAGCTTGGAAAGCTTGTACAGAACCTGTTACTCTAGACAGGATGAAATGGCTAGATTTCATCATCCAGGATGATATGCTGTTCAAAGGGAGTCAGTTGTGCATTCCACGAAGTTCTATGAGGGAGAATCTCATCAAGGAGAAGCATAGTGGAGGATTAGCTGGACATTTTGGTCGTGACAAAACCCTTTCTTTGGTTAGTGAGAATTATTATTGGCCACAGTTGCAGCAAGATGTGAAGAAGTTTGTACAGAGTTGCAGAGTATGTCAGATGGTGAAAGGAGTGAAGCAGAATACAGGGTTGTATCAGCCATTATCTGTACCAGAGAAGCCTTGGGAGGATATCAGCATGGACTTTGTTCTTGATTTCATTCCCTGCAAGAAGACTAATGATGTTGTTCATGTAGCAGAATTGTTTTTCAGAGAAGTAGTGAGACTTCATGGTTTGCCAAAGACCATAGTTTCAGATCGGGACACTAAGTTTGTTGGATATTTCTGGCGTACATTGTGGAAGAAGTTGAAGATAGATTTGAAGTTCAGTTCATCATATCATCCACAGACTGATGGACAGACAGAGGTGGTGAATAGGAGTTTGGGAAATTTGTTGAGATGTTTGGTTGGAGATAAGCCAACAGGATGGGATTTGATTTTACCACAGGCAGAATTTGCCTACAATAATTCTGTCAATAGGAGCACTGGTAAATCACCATTCCAAATTGTATATGGAAGTAGTCCAAGAAATGCATCTGAATTGAGGAAGATAGATAAAGGAGAAATAAGTAGTGCTGAAGCTGAGGATTTTGTAGAACACTTGAAGAACATCCATGAGGAGGTGAGGAAGCATATTACCAAGATGAATGCATAGTATAAGGCTAAGGTAGATGAGAAAAGGAGGTATAAGAAATTTCACGTTGGTGATGAAGTCATGGTTCATTTGCGGAAGGAGCGGTTTCTAGTTGGTACATATAACAAGCTAAAAATGAAGAAGTTTGGACCATGTAAGATACTGAAAAAACATGATTCAGGAAATGCATATGAGGTAGAATTGCCTACTGAGCTACATATTTCACCAGTGTTTAACATTTTAGATCTGACAGAGTATCATGAAGGAGGTGTTGAAGATGCGATCACAGTAGCACAGTGGAGTATTCCAGCAACTAGTTCAGACACTAAGGAGATCGAAGATATACTGGACAGTCGTCTTGGCAGAAGCACAAGGAATAGGACATATGAAGAATATCTGGTCAAGTGGAAAGGATGACCTGTTGAAGATTCATCATGGCTAACAAGGGTGGAGGTTAACCATCTTGGTTTTCCTCTGCACACCTAAGTCGTGAAAGGGTCACTTCTCAAATTACCCCGGGTGTCTGATGCAGGAGCATCTTGGGTGTAAGAGCAATCTTGCATCACCCAAAAATATTTCTATTTTTATATTCAATAAGGGTTATTTGTGCAAAGCTGCTATTTATGGAAAGTTACTATTTTTGGTAATTTTTGTATGTGCTCAGAATGATCTGATTTCTTTCTTGGAGGTTCATTTTGGTCATATAAGTTTGCCAGTAAAGTTTCATTGCTAGATCAAGTGTATATTGGAAGATATTGAAGATTTTCGGTATTGGCAACAGGGTACAGAAACTTTGAACTCAATTTTGAAGGCTTTAGAGGCCCCAGATGAGGTCAAAAATTTGGGTGACAAGTGCTTGCATGGGTCAAGCCTGTAGAGCACTTCGTGGCATTTCTAAAATGGGGTTATAATAGCCGATCGGGTCAACTGGTGATGACTTATGGTCTTCGGAAGTTGGGCCACCCGAAATGGCAGAAAATAATTTTCTTCTTAATTTCTGTTCAGGTTTCAAATGTTATCTTGAGCTGACTATGATGTAATAAAATGTAAAATAAAATAATTCTAAGTTTGGTCGGCCTTATTGGCTAAAATTCTGGAACCTTCCCAGGCGGTGGAAAAATTGCCTATATAAGGAAGGCTGTATTATTGTCTTAGGCAGTTCAGAATAGTTCTGGGTAGTAGATCTGGGTAATAGTTCGAGGCTTTGTCGTACAGAATATTGTAAGGGAATGCCCATGTGGCTTTGCATATTGTAATTCTGAAAGTTTGTAATTCCACATTTGTGGAGATAATAAGAAGCCAATTTTCTGTTCTTGCATATTGTTGTTGTTTCTCTATTTCTGTTATGTGTTTGTGGTATTAAGGGGAGCACCCTTCATCACTCCTTCTAGTCTAGCAATAGGTGCAAAGGTTTCACCATAATCTATTCTTTCCTCCTGTGCATACCCCTTGCAAACTAGTTTTTCTTTATTCCTTGTAACCTCTCCATTTTCATTCAGCTTGTTTCTAAAGATCCACTTAGTACCGATAACATTCTTATCCTTAGGTCTAGGTACTAGAGTCCATGTCTTTTTTTTCTCTATCTGTTCTATCTCTTCATTCATTGCATTTACCTATTGTTCATTCTCCAATGCAACTTTAACATTTTCGGTTCAAACTCACAAACTAAGCATGTACCTTGTCTTGTTTTACTTCTTGTCTAGATGCTAGCTTGTTTTTCACCAATAATTTGATTCTCAAGATGATGTCTTCTGACAAATCTCTCCACTACTTGATCTCTTCTTTGTTGTTCATCCTGTTCAAGTTCATTTTCTTGCTCGGTAGCTCCTTCTTGATCATCAAATTCTCTTTCTTATTCATCGATGTTGTTTTTCTGATGCTCGGTTGACATGGTTTGCGGCTTCGGTAGGTACTCTAGATGTTCAATGTAAGTGAATCTACCATAGTCTTCTGGTTTCCTAGTGCTTTATTCACCATACTTAGTGTCAAATTCATCAACCCTGACATTAGTACTTTCAATCATTTTATTAATAACTTTATTTAGACACTTATATTCTTTTCTTTTAGTGGAATATCCAAGAAATATCCCTTCATCACCTTTTGAGTCAAACTTTCCATTTCTTTCATCTTTTAGAATAAAACATTTACTACCATTCAATTCTAAAGTAGCTTACAGTAGGTTTGTGACCAAACCATAACTCATAGGGTGTTGTGTTTGTGTCCTTCTTCAATTGTACTCGGTTCATAACATAAACAGTTGTGCTGACTGCTTCTCTCTAGTATGTCTGAGCCACATTCTTTTCTATCATGAGTGTCCTTGCACAATCAACAATTGATCTATTCCTCCTTTCAGCAATCCCATTTTTATGGGGTGTCCTCGGTGCAGAGACCTATTTTTTAATACCATGGTCATTACAATAGTTAGTAAATTCGTCAGAAATAAATTCACCTCCTCTATCAGATCTTAAGCTTTTCAGTTCCTTCTCAATTGCTTTCTCTACCTTTGCTTTATACCATTTAAACATTTTAAATACCTTTGATTTTTCTTTTAAGAACATTATAGTCATCAATCTAGTATAATTATCAACAAACAAAATGAAATATCTATCTCCATAGTAGCTTTGTGTTCTCATAGGACCACATAGGTCAATGTGAACTAGCTCCAAAATTTTCTTTATTGAATAATCTTTACTCTTAAAACAAGATTGTCATCTTACCTTTTTGACATTAATGACACATTACATGATCCGGCTTTGCTAGGATAGGCAGACCTCTAACCTTTTTCTTCTTACTTATCTTGATCATGTTATCAAAGTTTACATGACATATGATTTTATGCCATAACCATGCATCCTCATCTTTCATCATTAAATAGGTAGACTTAGTATTATCAAGATAAAAAAAGTTACCTTTCGTTTGTGCTCCTGTTCCAACAAGTTTTCCACCATCATCAAATATCTTTACCTTCTTGCTTTCAAGAGCTACTTGGTGACCTGAGTTATTAAGCTATACCACACTTAGCAAATTGTAATTTATTCCTTCTACCCAATAAGCATTATCACATCTTATTTTGTCATTTATCAGTAAAGATCCTTTTCCTCTAACCATACATGGTGTATCATTACCCATCTTTACAGATCCTCCATTATATTGCTCTAGATAATCAAATTTTTCTTCATCACCAGTCATGTGATGTGTACAACCACTACCAATGATCCATGTATCATTTTTATTAACCTTAGAGATAAGTGTTGTCTCTACATACCTTTTTTCTTCCTCAGAGTCATCCTTCATCGCAACAAATACTACTTCTACATCATCATTTGTATCATAATCAAATTCATTCTCTTCAGCAATGTAACATACCTTTTTGCCCTTATCATTATTGTGTCAGTTATCTCTGTTGTAGTGTCGTTAACTTTTTTTGCCTCTTCTCCCATAGCTTCCTTGACCAGATTGGTCTTTGTTTGTGTCATCTTCTTTCTTTTTTGGACATCTAGCAGGAATATGACCCACTTCTTTGCAGTTAAAACATGCTAAAGGTAATTTACCTCTATATCTACCTTTCCCTTTAGGTAATCTCTTGGCCATAAGAGATTCAATCTCATCAAGCTCCTCAACCTCATCATCAGTATTGCTATCACTATCATTCTTATTATTTCTACTGCTAGACTTACCGATCTTCAGAGAAGGCATAAAAGAAGATTCAAAAAATGGTACAACATTATTATCAAAGTTTTTCAGTTCAAAATTTGTTAGCTTACCAATCACATTATCAATTATGAGTGTACTATTAGGTGCTGACCTCATTTCATGTATTGCAAAAATTCTGATTGCATAAATAGGCAATAGAGTCCTTAGATTTTTTCTTACCACAATATCTTCATCAATGATACCATCAGATCCTCTAATAGCATTAACTACCTCCTTTATTTGGTTTGTATACTGCACTATATTTTCTCCTTCTTTCATTTTAATATCATCGAATCTTCCTCTTAAACTTTTTGCTCTGGCTCTCTTGACATGTGCATCACCACTATAAACTTGAGCAAATTTATCCCACATATCCTTAGCAGTAAGGAAATCTTTGATATCTTCAAATTCGGCATATGATAGAGAAACAACAATCTCCATCATAGTAATATTATGCTCATGTATATCTCTTAGTTGATCAAGAGTCAAAGGTCCAGTAGGTGGTGCAATGTAGCCATTCTCTAATAGAGTGAGGAAAGAATTCCCAATTCCAGATATATCAAGTTTCATTCAGCTTTTCCATATTGTGAAGTTTTCCTTGTTCAGCTTAGGAACATCCCTCTTATACATTTTGTGATCTTTATGCTGAAGTCCTTAAGACTCTATTCCAAGAAACCACTATGCTCCGATACCAATTGTTAGAATAACTGAGAGGGGGGTGAATCAGTTATCCACATCCCCAAATACAAAATGTAAAACTTCAAACCAAATTCAGCTTATTCTGCAACTCGGTAAACAATAATACTAAACTGTCTGTGCTTTTACTGATTACCGGTTAATTGCTCATAGTGATTACCAACCAAATAAAATATGCAACATGCAAAGTAGATATCTCGGTTCTTCATCTTTCTCTTCTCTTCTCTATAGATGTTTAGATATTTGTTGTTGGCATTAAGTTATGTTTGTCATTAGTGACAACACTTATTCAGATTATGTGTGCTTACCGAGCAAAATAGTGTTTACCGAGTAGACCGAGCAAAATAGTGCTTACCGAGAAGACCGACCTTCGCAGTGTTAACTGAGTGATGAGAAGAGCAATGTTAACCGAGTAATGAGATGATTAGTGTTTACCGAGTGCCAACATGGTAAACATGGAATTTAGTTTCTACTAAGTGACACTGTATCTACCGAGTCTCCAGTGTATACTGAGTTTGAAACTATGACCGAGTGGTTAGTATGGACTGAGCCTCCACTTCTACTGAGAGCATGATGATGCTAAGTAATGCAGTGGATACTAAGTATCAGAAAGTCACCGAGTTAGTTCACAGGAACTGTGTAACTACATTTGGGCTGACTTAGTAATACTTGTGTTGACTTGTATGTTAAGCCGACTTTGTAATTATTTTATTTTATTGGATTGATATATAAGTAATGTTTTGTATCACATCCAATGTGTATGAGAAGTGTGTGCGAAAAATTATATGTGCATATGCGAAGATGCATGAAAAGAAGAGATAAGCAAATTACAAAGGGCTACAGTAGTATAAGGAGCAACAGAGACATATTTATCATAGAAGGTGATCAGTACATCAAGGAATCTCAATCAACAAATTTAGTTGCAAGTAAGAGATCTACTATTTCATCCTAACAGGTGAATCAACATCAAATCCTTTAACAGGGTAGACTTAACAGTCTTTTGTAAAATCTCTTAATCGAGTGCATACTTCATTGTATGTTTGTAAATCCTCTAACAATGTGGACCTAGTAGTCGTAATTGCTCCTAACAAGGCAGATCATTAGAAGTGATCATTGTAAGCCTTAACCAACCAACTTTATACTGCAGTATTGAAGTTTTGTGGGTATCAACCCCACCCCAATTTTACTTTCTATTTGGAAGGTTTCTGGGTCACCAAATCATTGTGTTCAAGTGTTATGTATGCTTTTATGTTTTCAATTTCTCATGCATGCAATTAGATCAATGAGCTAAATGTTATTTGGAATATTGTTAAGATCTGTAATTTGTAAAAAGATTTGAAGTTACTTATTCACCCCTCCCCTCTCAGTAACTTGGCTAGTCTTGAATATTTCCAACAATTGGTATCAGAGCTTTGTGGTTCTCAAGATAAATTTTGACAGCTTGAGTAAAGATCCAAGATAATGGAGATATTTAGACTTAACAAAGTAATTGAAAATGAAAAGCTAGATCTAGAAATGGCCATAGCTCAACTCAAGGAAGCAAAAGAGCATCTTTCCCTATCCTTAAAAAGAAGGAAGGAACTTGCAAATCAGATAAATGACCACCAGTATGTTGAAGAAAAGATTGAAGTTTTTTTTCCCTTCAAGAAGCTTAGATGAAGCAAACAATACAATCAAAGAACTCCTAGAAAAGAATGGATCTCTATAAGAAGAAGTAAGAAACTTGAAAAGAGAACAAGAAATTTAGTCAACAAGATTATGTGAAATCTTGGAACAAAGAAACAAAATGAAAGATGAAATAGATGGAAAGAACAATGAAATCTAGAATCAAACTCTTCAGCTAGAAAACCTTATTAATCAAATCTCCAATGCAAATGAAGAAATCTTGACTCTGAGATCAGAAAATGAAAGGATAAGAGAGGAGCTGAGATCTGAAAAGGAAATTAGTTTAAGATTGGTGGATGACCTAAACACTGAAAGGAAAATCAATGAGAGAATGATGAAATCTCAAGAAGATATGAATTAGATGCATGAACAAAACCTTCATAAGCAAAAAGGAAAAGCAGGACTTGGATGCAAAGAGGAAGGTGAATCCTCCAAACAAGGTACTCAAAAGAATCAGAAACCTACTTGTAATCACTGTGGAAAAATAGGTCATACTTCAAACAAATGTTGGAGCAATGGAAAAGAAAAATTCAATGGAAAATGCTATAATTGTAATCAGCATGATCATAAAGCAAATGAATGCAAGGAGAAACCAAGATTTGAAGGCAAATGTCACAAATGTAACAAACAAGGTCACAAGGCATCTGAATGTAGATCTAAAACATCCAATCCAGGAGAACAAATTGTGAAAGCAATATTTGGTTGGGATTACAACACTTGGTGTAGATGTCATTACTGTGGAGAATATGGACACATTGGCAAAAATTGTGTAAGGCATCAGTTAAGAAAAAGGGATACTACCATAAGATGTTATAAATGCACTAAACTTGGTCATATAGCTAAAAATTGCATGAATACAGACAGAGTTGAAGATGAAAAGAAAGAAAAAGAAGATAGCATCAGGAGGCAGATGAGACAACAGTGGATTCCTAAATCTACCGAGCAAACCAATCCAAGTAATGAAGTCACTCATGAAGAGGGTGGCTCTACCAATTCCAACTAAGTCTCAAAGGAAGCATTGGAACTTTATTTTCATAGAAAAATTCTAAACAGTTCCAAAATTGAAAGGAAGAAAGATCCAAATTAGTATGCAAGATGCAGTAGGATCACGAATAAGGTCGGTATCAGTTACCACCGAGCAAGGTTGGAAGTAACCAAATTTCATGAGGTTACCAAGTATGGTCGGAGCAGTATGAATTCTTATGACCACTGAGTTGCAGAGTCTTCACCGAGAAATCAATGCAATAGTGGATGACAGCCTGCCCAATACAATGCCGAACTTACCTATTTCTGTACTGAGCATTAATGACAAAGTCTTAACAAAAAGCATGAAATTGAGTTCATTCTTCACCATGAATTTTAGCATATTGAGAGTAGAGAGATTTCCTAGTGCGATCAAGCAATTCGAAGCAAATTTGCAGTAGAAATCTTTCATAGAATTTTCTTTGTCTACCGAGCTACCATGGCATCAACTAGCACCAAAGTGAAGAAAGGTTCAGAAATGTTGGTCCAAGGAATAGAATGGAAGGTGTCAGATTTCAAACTCATGACCACGATTGTAGAAACCCGAGTGGAGCTCAATCTCAGATCCCTCCCAAGGTACTTCTTGTTAACGATATTCGCAGTCATTTTAAAGGTACAATTCAAGAGCTTAGAACCCTAGAAATAGATGTTGCTCGAAATGAACTGTGTGTTGATGGTGTTCTCAAACCGGAGTGTAATCATTTGGAAGATAAGGGTTTGGTTCATATCACCCAGTTGCCTCAGAGTTTTCAAATAAAATGGATTAGATATATCCTAAGCCGAGTGCATGAAGGCCAAATTTGGCTTGAGCAACCAGTAGAGATAACAAAGAAGATGATTCACCAAATTACTAGTCTTCCCATGCTTGCCAAGGCAAAATCTACAAAAATCCTAGGTCGGGTAGAGCTGGAAAAGAAAACCCTAGCCGAGTGGGATGGTAGAGGTATGAAGATAAGCAGTATAATTGATGCAGAGTTGAAATTTGGCACACATGTCATAGCCCACAAGATATATAGTTCAAGCCAGCAGAATAGTGTTCCATGTGAAGCAATTGACCTAGCATATAAGATTGTGAAAAACAATATGTCATTTGACCTAGCTGATTTGTTGTTGAAGTAGTTCAACAAGAATATGGAGAGCATTCAAACTTCAAAGAACAATCCATGTAAGTTTGGCTCGCTGTTGGTTTGTCTATTTTTCTATGTTCAAAATTTTTTCCCATCAAAAGGCATGGTAGAATGGAGAAAAGATGTGCTTGTTCTATATCAGATAAATGAGTATATTGTTGAAATAGGTGAGAACTTTGTGAGCATAATGGACAACTATTTTGAAACTTTTAAGGAAAAGATGAACAACAGATTTAGAATTCCACAAAAGTTGGTGGAAGATTACAAAGATAATGTTTGTTTTATGGTGGACTGTGATAGAGTATATATTCAGGCAGTAAGACCAAGAATTGTATGGTTGAAACCTCTTCCCTATGAGGTAAATATTGATGAAACCAAGGACATAATTGAAGCCCTAATAAATCAACCTGTTTATCCAAAGGCTCCATACTTTAGAACATATGATGAAGAAAATTTAAGAATAGAGCTAAGCATACAGCTCCCATAGACGGTTAACAAAGGAAGAAAGAGGATGGCCAAGATGCGATCTAGCAGACCTCTAATGTTAACTAAGGGAAAAGGAGAGGACATTGAAGAAGAAGAGAAAAAGGATGAGAGTGAAGAAGAACAAGTACTTGTGAAGAAGAAAGAGAAGGCAACCATCACCAAGGCACCTAAACAACCTACTGCAGTCTTCACAAAAAGATCAAGGGGAAAGGCAGGAAAAGATAGTGGTGATGTAGTATTTAAAAGGCCTCCTCCCACATTTGAAGAAAACATTAAGAATTTGAGAGAAGGATCTGGAATAGAAAACTTCAAATCTCTCAAGTATGAAATTAGACTAGAGACAAAGCAGAAGGAGATTGAAGATGTTATTGAGAAAATGGGGCAATGGAAGTACTCACCTGATGATATAGCTTCACAAATTCCAGGTGTTCTATTGGATAAAGTCAAGATGAGATGGGAGAATGCAAGGCAAACTGTCAAGGATATATATGCTCAAAACTTAAGATAGTTAATGCCAAATTTGAAAATTCTGAAATTAATAAGGCATTGAAAGAAAATGAGATTAAGATGACACTTAGATTCAACATTTGTCTGATTTTGATAAAAAATGTAGAATTGGTTGTGAGGAGTGCCACTACTACATGGAAAAACATCTAACATCTTCACAAACTGAGTATTGAAACTATTGTGATAAAAGATATTGAAGATGATAGTGGTGAAGATATAGAAGAAGCTGCCACAGAAATAGTTCAGCTAGATAGTGTTGAAGTTGAAGTAGAAGCAGAGGAAGAAGCTACCGAGGAAGCCAAGAAAAATGATGAGGAAGATGATACAGTTTGGATAGCTGTAGAAGTAATTGCCTGACTTCCTCACTCTCCAGCAAAAATTGCTACATCTAGCTCGGAGATAGCTTCAGCAAGTGTGATTGTGACAAGTCCAACAGATACATCAAAAGTCCAATCATCCTTAGCACAACTTAATGTATCAATGACAGAAGTGGCTACCACTTCATCCACCAAGCAGTAGACTCCTTCTTCTACTAAGTTGCAGTCTCTAGCAACTACTTCAGTACCTTCTACAATTTTGAGTTCTTCAGCAGTAAGTACTTTAATTTTTGATACTACAGTTGTAAATACTTCAGTTTTGGGTTCATCAAGTCTTCCAGTTAGCATTCCATCAGTTGGGGCTACATCATTTTTCACTGCAAATCCTACTGTGTCTACAATAATTTCTACTTCAAAGGCATTAAGTACAATGAAATTTGGACCTAAGGCTCAACCGAGTACAAGATTTTTGAGCAAGAGTAAAGTTATAGAAGAAGACATAGATTTAGATGAGGAGATAGAAATTCCACAATTGGATTTTGCAAATCTTTTTGCAAATCAAATGCAAACAGTTGGTGAACTCCTCCAAAAGAAGGCAAAGAAGAAGAAATTAAAAGAGGAAAGAGACAAGGAGTATAAGATCATAGAAGATGCCAAGAACATTCTGACAGAGGCTATAGGTGTTGAAATTGATTCCTCTCAACACATTTTGTTGCAGTTGGCAGAGGCAGTCACTAAGTTCAATGAGGACTCTTTTGGTAAAGAAAAGTTAATTGAGAAAGTAGAAAAGAAGTTTGACAATAAATTTCTTGAGCATATTGCTCAGCAAATTGCTATAAATTAGGCAGAGTTATCTTTAGTTTTGTCAAACATTGAATCCTCCTACTCTAATGTAACATCACTTTTTGCCAAGTTATGCAATGTTGCTGAGTTCACTAAGGAAATTAAGGACAAATGGAATAAAATTGATGAGGATCTGAAGGTCAGTGCACAAAAGATGCAACTTGAACCTAGTTCAAGCTCTACACATCATATGAAAATCATATTCTTATCTGATATGCAGTCAGAGTTATTGAAAGAGGAAGCAAGGATCCGGTCAACACTGATAGACATTCAAAATATGATCCTTCCCATCATGGATACAATGCAGAAGCATATTGCTCATTCAAAAACATTGATCCATGACAATCAATTTTCTATTGCAGACCATATGATTGAACTCTTTGCAGAAGTCCAAGTTGCACTCCATACGTGCAAGATTCTGCAAGAAAATTTGGATAGAACTCTAGCACTAATTCTTAAGGTACATTTTGAATTTCTCTCACGTTTTGGTATCTCTGAGTAAATTGTTTCTATATACACCTTTGGCATTATTATCAAAAAGGGGGAGATATATGGAGAGATATGAGAGAATATGAAAAGAGAGGAAGAATAGGAGAAAGAAGATATATGTATACTGTATGGGGGAGACATGAAATGTATATACAGCAGAATGACAAAGATAATTTTGAAAAATAAAAAAAAATAGATTCAACATGATTTTTGTATATAAGTTTTGGGCAATAAGTGTTTTTGTCACTAATGCCAAAGCAGGAGATTGTTGGTATTAAGTTATGTTTGTCATTAGTGACAACACTTATTCAGATTCTGTGTGCTTACCGAGCAGAACAGTGTTTACCGAGCAGACTGAGTAGAATAGTGCTTACCAAGCAGACTGAGCTTCATAGTGTTAATCGAGTGATGAGAAGAGCAACGTTAACTGAGTAATGAGATGAGCAGTGTTTATTGAGTGCCAGCATGGTAAACATGGAATTCAGTTTCTACCAAGTGACACTGTATCTATTGAGTCTCCAGTGTATACCAAGTTTGAAACTATGACGAAGTGGTTAGTATGGATCGAGCCTCCACTTCTACCAAGAGCATGATGATGCTGAGTAATGCAGTGGATGCCGAGTATCAGAAAGTCACCACGTTAGTTTACAGGAACTATGTAACTACATTTGGGCCGACTCAGTAATACTTGTGTTGACTTGTATGTTAAGCTGACTTTGTATTATTTTATTTTATTGGATTGATATATAAGTAATGTTTTGTATCATGTCCAATGTGTATGAGAAGTGTGTGCAAAAAAGTATATGTGCATATGCGAAGATGCATGAAAAGTAGAGATAAGCAAATTAAAAAGGGCTACAGTAGTATAAGGAGCAACAGAAACATATTTATCACAGAAGGTGATCAGTACATCAAGGAATCTCAATCAGCAAATTTAGTTGCAAGTAAGAGATCTACTATTTCATCCTAACAGGTGAATCAGCATCAAATCCTTTAATAGGGTAGACTTAACAGTCTTTTGTAAAATCTCTTAACCAAGTGCATACTTCATTGTATGTTTGTAAACCTCTAACAAGGTGGACCTAGCAGTCCTAATTGCTTCTAACAAGGTAGATCATCAGAAGTGATCATTGTAAGTCTTAACCG
>BSBK01004533.1:0-145000 GCA_027943335.1 Chamaecyparis obtusa
GCTGCCACACGACAGTCCTGTGGACTGAGGCATGACAACCATGGGGAGGGGCCTTGGGTCCACCCCCCCAAGAACTTAGCTTTTATCTATTTTAATATTTTTTTAAACTTAAATATTAAATATATATATATATTATAATAATAAAATAACAGCAATAAATTTAAATAGTAAAATATTATATATATATATATATACATATATATATATATATACATATATATATATATATATGTATATATATATATATATGTATATATATATATATATGTATATATATATATATAATGTATATATATAATATATATATACAATATATACATATACATATATATACTATACATACATACATATACATATATATATATATATATATATACATATATATATATATATATAACATATATTACATATATATACATATATATATATATATTATACATACATATATGTATATATATGTATATATATGTATATATAGATATATATGTATATATATGTATATATATATATATGTATATATATATATATGTATATATATATATATATGTATATATATATATATGTATATATATGTATATATACATATATATATATATATACATACATATATGTATATATATGTATATATATGTATAATATATATATAATTTAAATATTAAATAATAGTTTGTTTATATATATATATATACATATATATATATACTATATATATATATATATATATATACATATTATATATACATATATTATAATATATATATATATATATATAATTTTAAATATTAAATAATAGTTTGTTTATATATTTAGATGTGTGCATAGTTATTTTGGCATAAATTCCTTTGATTAATAATTATGTTTAATTGGGTTGATTAATTTAAGTAATTTATTTTGTAAGTCCTTTTATGGCATGTTATTTTGAAGGCGTATTTGATTCTTTTTGGGTAATTTAATTTATTTTTTATTTAGACTAAAATTATAGTCTGTTAGTTATTTTAATTCCTAAACTCAATTTATTATGTTAATGTAATAAATTGATTCATTGGGGTTAGAATTTAATTGACTGAATGTAATTATAGTCTGTTAGTAACTATTAAGTAAATTAATTTTGTGATAGAAATTTACAAATTATTTTATTGTATTAAATTCTATTGTTTTGTGTATTTATTTTCCTTCTGCATTTGGGATTAGAGGGGAAACTATTACGTTAGCCTAATAGGATTGTTACCAGAGGCAGGATTAGAAATTATTATTTTTATTTGTTTGCCTTGTGTACTTGAATGACATTTGATCAAAACATAAGCCAACCTTATGGAGTTGATTTTATGATGGAATTTGCATCGTGTGTTCTTATTACTTCTTTGGAACCAGTTCAAGAAAATATGAGACTATGTTAACCTTGAGTCATGCTTTGAGATCATAAACCTAGGGTAGGTTGTCTAGGTATTAAAGGGGAAGTGGCTTACTTTAGAGACATTCAAGCTTGAAAGTGGCTACCTGGGTATCCTTAGTAGGTTACTTAATCAAGTGATAATATTAAACTAACTAGGGTTAAAATGAATTAATAAGATAATGGTTCCTCACCCATGCCTTGAGTGCTAGTATAGGCTAAGGATGGGAGCAGGAGAAGATGCTTGCCCGTCTAGTAGGATGGTGAGTCTGGCATGATTAGTTATCCTTATCATCATGAAAATATTTTAGGTTGCGCATATGATCACACTTGGAAGTTGGAGTCCAGTGAGATCATTCAAAGGTGTCGGCATATGTGATGGCATTCCCTAATTTCATTCTAGGTTTCCTACATGTGTTGGTTTCCTCTAGATTATTATGTGTACCTTTGACTTATGAGTTGTGTTGTGGTTCCACAATCACGCTCCCCTTTTAGGCCACTTAACCAAGGGCCCCCCTTCTTTTGGCTTATTTTTTAGCTCTATTTGTTAGTTAGTCTCTTGTCAGGGACTATCTTTTAAGTTTGTAGTCAAGTTTCAGCCTTTCACACTTTCAGAGTTCCCTAGGTGCGAAAGGTTTCAAGGTCCAAAAATGAGCTTCGAACTTGCCAAATTGAGAACCTATTTTGCATCTTTGGAGTTTCGGCATTTCGAGGGTCTGAAACATTAAAAGTTTGACTTCCTTAACTAGGAATTGGTGTTTCAGTCTTTTAGAGGTCCAAAACCTCCAAAAGTCTGAAAGGCCGACTAGCGAGGGTGGCTGACATCACCCCCTCCGAAAGCCTATATAAGGCGAAGAGCATGCCTTTTTGGTCACTTGCATTTTTTCCTGTTATTTGATTTTCAGAGCTTTTTGAGTGCACTTTGTGTCTAGTTGTTTGCTTGTTGTTCGTTCACCCTATTTCTTCAAGTGCCTTCAAATATCCAGTTCTCATTGAGGTAGGTTTCATGGTCCTCCTTTGCTTTCATATTTTTTTCTTGTAGTTTTCTCTAGGTTTCTAGGTTTTTAGCTAGGGTTAGCATTTTAGGTAGTTTTTTGCATCACTTTGGGGTCACAAGGTTGTCCCCTTGGACCCCTTAGCATCAAGTTTGTGGTCAAACTCAATTTGAGCTTGTTTTGAGCTCACAAACCTTGTTTTCCCTCTTCAAGTTAGTTGGCCCTAAATTTTTTCAAACTTTCGCACTTCGAAAGTGCCAAAAAACTAGACCCTCCCTAAAATTTTCACCAAGTCCACTTTCAGCATTTCGAGGTTTCAACCTCTGAAACATTTTGCACTCTGAAGTGCTGAAAGACAATGAGCAACTAGAAACTCTCTTTTGGACCTCACTTTTTGGCATTTTGGACACCAAAAACTCCATGATTCTTCACCCTCTAAAAGGTTGAAGTTCTAACTATAAGATGTCCTTTTCGTTATTTCAATGTTTTGGAGGGACCATATCCTTTCGAAGTCTAAAGGTCCAAAATTCTGAAACTGACCTTCTAAAGCCTTTGGGCTTGGGTTTTCTCATGCTTTTATTTCATTAATTCTTCCTAGTATCATGTATCTGTTACTAATTTATGTCCTTTTGTTTTTTGTAATGAAGTATCAATTCAAGGGATACCATGCACTATCCAAGGTAGGAAACCTGCATGCAGAAATCATAGACACTGACATTAGGAATGTTAGTTGGAATGACTACTTGGAAAAATGTGCCCAACTAGTAGGAAGATCTGAGGACTGCACTTTATTAGTTTACTGTTGACTAGTGAATGCAGCGACACACCCTGTGTCCATCCTCTCTTCAGACTTGATAGTCACACTAGCGAACCACTATGTACTAGATGAAAGGATGGTAAATAGAAACATGGGAGAAGTGGTACTAGACCTTTGACTAGATTATATCAAAGATGTCTTCCATTTACCAAAATAATATACAAGTTCTATGGGTTCTTGATAGGCAAAGGGATAAACTTCTATAACAACAATATCCATCTATCGCATGAGATTGTAAATGATGACTATCTCATAAAACCTCTACCAAAGAATAGGCTTGATAAAATAGACATGAGGAGAGGTTACATGAAGGAATACATCCAAGTAGCCATCACTATGATCAAATAAGTGTATGGACTACAAAATTCAATTAAGCTAGAACCATGGATGATCCTTGTCATCAAAAGGATAAATGGGAGATAGGCTAGGTTTGACTGGGCATCAATCCTTAGTGACAACCTTGATCAATAGTTGATCACAATGAATAATGACCCACACTTCTACATGACCTCTTACATTGTGTATTAGATATTGGTTGCTAGGGCAGTGTACCCAGGGTTGCTAAAGGTTGAAGCCATGGGTCAACCAAATTCTTGGCCATTTATGGTATATCCTCAATTGGTCAGAAAAGAGTATCTCACATAAGATAGCTCATAGTATCACATAGTTAACAATGCCTTTGTGTTCACCCACATATGATTGATAGAGGTTGATTATGCTAAAAGACTATTAGAAGAGTTTGCAGCAAAGGTGAAGGCCCTAGGGGCATTTTATATTCAATTTAAAACCTTTACATATATCAACATGGCAGGGAGCACCCTCACTCCCAAAAAACTACCAATATATCCTTCAGATATGATTTTTTACTAGAAATGGCTAGGCAGTTGTCAAATTCTCATGAGCACATGAGGCATAAGAAGTAGTTCTGGGACTTCCCTATCTCGATAGGCCCCCATTGTCTACAAGATATGAAGATTTGTAAGTCTTTGTCTTTCGAGTGGGATGATTGTCCACTACAAAACTTCAATCAGATCAGGACTAGGTTTGACCCCATTGGTACTTATATTCATATAATGGGAAGGCACTATATGCATGAGCCTCACATTCAGGATCATTGGATGAACTACACTGATGATTATGAAGTCATAATCCATGACTACTATCGAATGAGTATGGACCTAGCACAGAGTGCCCTAATTTTGCGTGTACCCCAAAAAGTGAAAGAGGTTGATTCAAAAGATGTCTTGGATCCTATGTATAACCAAGACAAAATATACACCAGGGATATCCTCAATGCTGAGGTGGACAGGGATGAGAATGATGATATTAACTTTAAGGCCTGACATGTCATCAAAGTGCAAAGGCATAGATTGCACATCCATTTAAAATGGACCATGTACCTATGAAGCAATAGCCGACTCAACCCTCAAAAGAGAAAAAGAAGAAAGGGGAGAAAGTGTTGATGCCATAGTTTAAAGAGGTTGCGTTGCTAAGGCCAGAGATGATATACCGTCATGAACCCTAACTACATATGGGTCAAATCCTTAGTCAAAATGTCCAAAGACCAGGATGACTAGGAGTATAGCACCACTGGATGCTCCATCTTCAAACAAGCCAGAATGACCGAGTGTACCCAAGAAGGCACCATGGATGAAGGTAACTAGACCTAGGCCTATCGGGGTGATTAAAGGACATGTGTATAAGGGGAAAAGATCCTCAACACATTCTCAAATGGAAATTGTCCCGTAGGATGATGAGGAAGGTGACGAAGATGAGGAGGATAAAATACCTCTTAATAGGAGAACTCGATCTGCAGGATTCTTGAAGAGAAGGAAGTTGCAGGAAGAGAATGTGTAGATAGATGTTGAAGAGGGAGCCCAAGGAGAGCAAGTAAATCCAATGGATGCTCTAGGAAATGACAAATTTGATATATCTAACTTCAAAGGCCTTCATGGTTTCAAAGAGTCCAAACAGAAAATCCTAGCAGAAGGGCCTTCCACAGAGAAATAATTCTCATTCTCATTCACATCCCTCTTGATGCAATTCAGAGCTACCAATCCTTTAGATAATGTTGGAGAAGAGATTCAACTAGAATCCCAAGAATCAATCAAGAAAGCAGTGAACAAAGGTCAAGGAGACACCACTGAATTTAAGAAAGACTGTTCTATGGGGGTTACTCTAGAGGAAGATGGTGGAATCCCAATCCCTCCAGCCCAAAAAGCTCATGTTACACCTCCACCTCAACCACCGGTCTTGCCACCATTTTCCACTTCACTTCCACCAAAAATCCCAACCAATCCACCTTCTACTACTCCACTTCCACCGCAAGTTCAAACTAGTTAGCCTCCATCACAACCCAAACTACTCATATTCCCATGCCTACTCTACCTCCTACACAAATACTGATGCCTTTGCCTACTCCTCCAATTTCTCCCACACCCCCTACATAAAACCCTATTTCATCAGCCCCTACTCCTCCACCCTCTCATATTGAGCATGTTGTGCAAGGACCCCAAGGGCCAGAAAAGGAGACTAAAGTAGTAAAAGAGGTTTAATCAGAAGAGAAGATCAGGTTGAAAGGAGAAATGGGAGGACAAGAATAGACAACAATAGAAGAGGAGAAAAATATGATAGAGGAACAAGTAGTAATAGGAGAAGAAGAGGTAAGATAGGAGGAGACAAAGATGGAGCTTGACCTAGAATGCAGAGTTGCTACCTCCAACTTAGTTACACCATACAAGCCAATCAATGCCTTCTCTAAACCCACCTATTTCAAAAAATAAGTACAACCAAGGGTGTGGGTATACACAAATGAAGACACAAACATGGTAGTGCTCAGACAAGCATTTCATCCAGCACAATCTAGTGCCCAGGTGAGGACCCTGTTGTATGTAACACAAGATCAAGGGGGAAAATGGAAGGCACAGGTATCCATACCTACAATGAATATTAGTATGGCTGAAATCACTCCTGAAGACTATGTACTAGAGGAGGTAGACCTGGGAGGGATGATAAGAGAAGGAAGTAAAACATTGGCTATATTAGGATTGAAGCATGCCTTAGGCTTCATGGATAAAGATGAAGAAAAGATAAAATCCTTGATGGAGCAGAATGAGGCTATGAAGTTCATTCTTAAAACAATGGGTCCCATTGACCTAAATAACTATGAGGCCTCATTACAGGCTATTTTGGAAAGAAAGGGTGCTACTAAGTTGCTGAAAGAAACTCCACATTCTTTTATTCATGCTTGTTCAAACTGGAAAGATGATTTGGAGGAGTTTGCCAGAACTTCCCTTAGGATAATTTTGAGAACCTTTAGGGGTATTCTTAAGGGGATCACCAAATTGGTGGATCTTATGTGTGGAGAGGATGGTCTTCAGGAGAAAATTCTTAAATGGTAGAAGGCCTTGGATGATCTCATAATAATAAGGAAGCAATGCTTCCAAGTTTTGGTGAAGATATATGAGGGATCAGAGATTGATAAATTTGAACAATGGATCAAAGATATCACTAAAGCCCTAAACATCTACCAGAAATCCCTGAGTAAGGTTGATAAGAAAAGAGATGAAGCAATGCTTTGGGTCAAAGAAATGTACATTTTTTTTGAAATTTTGGACCTAGATATCTCTACGATGAGGATGATGAGCAGACGATGCATCCCAATAAATATATTGTAAATCAATACCTTGATATCTTTAATGGACTTAGAACAAAGGAGGACCTCCAAAAAAAAATTTATCAGAAAGAGGAAATGCAAAAAATATTGGATCGGGAAGAGTAAATAAGAGGATTCTCCAATGAATTGGTCACCTTCTGAGAAAATCAACAGGAATGCCTCAAAGCATCAAAATAGTGGACTTTGAAGAGGTATAGGAGATCATGGATAGGCTCAGTAAGGAGCATCCATAAATCCTCCCAAGTCACTAAGTGTCCAATTGTGGACTTAGCCAATTTTCGTATAAAGGAAAGACTTTTGTGGACTTAGCCAATTTTGAGTTCCAAGATTTTTGGCCTTTCATCCTTTCTATATTTTTGGCCTCCAAAATTCTAAAACTTGTAAAGTTTGTTCAAACACTTAGCCATTTTTTCAACTCCATTTTTTGGAGGAAGGGTCAGGGTCCAAAATTTATGTGTTGTCACCACCAATAACTTCCAGTCTTCTCCAGTTGATTTTTGGTTAGATTGATCACTTCTATGGGGTCATTTCTGCATGATTTGAGGATGTCTTTTAGTTAGATCCATGGAGAAGAGCTACAACAAGGAATAAAGGGCAGAACTACAAGTTTTCAAAGAAGAACATGCATGGAGATAAAGAAAGTTCTAGAATTGATCTTGAGTTGTTTAATACATATTTTTCTCTCAAATTGTAATGCATGAGGTTTAAGTTTGTGCTAATTAGTTTAAACTTGTTTAAGGGGTAGTTTATTTTCATGTAAACTCTAGTTTAGATTTATTTTCAAGTTGTATGGGTACTTGAAACCCTAGCTGCGGAATTGCTTTCCCTAAAGAGCACAACTCTATAAATTGTAAGAAAACAATGTAATTAAGGTCAAATAATTTGAAATACAATACTTACAATTGGTGCTTAAATCATGGTGTGATATTTTCTGCTATATTTGTGAAATTGATGAATGTGCATTTTTCTCATTCTTTCATTTCAAAGAGCCAATTGATTGTATGGTAATTTTTGATCTACGATTATATTATTCTGGTGTTTATCATTTCCGCATTGCTTTGTTGTGATGAATTATTGGGAAGATTATTCTCTGGTGCTTTAAGATAAATTTGTCTCAAGTGTGTGCACATCTGTAGTAGCTTCATGATCTGATGAATTTTGACATACCTTACATCTGCATTTATTTCCTTGATGATTGCATCTACTAAGCCATGATTATGATGTGTTTAGATCTTCATTTTGTGGGTTTTCTTCATCTTCTTGGTATTTTAATTAGCAAAGCAATGTAGCATCAGTTTATGTCCATTAGTTTACTTTCTCCAATTTCATTTCAAATTCTTGTCACCTTATTATTGTTACTTTACTCATTTGTTTACAAAATTAGTCATGATAGATTAAATCAGACTTACATTTGCTTTCATTTTAAAGATTCAAAAAATACAAAAGAAATAAAGATTGTTTGTGTTTTAAGATTTGTTTTGTAGTCCCTCAAAGACCAAACCAAAAAAGGCCTCCTCATGAATAGATTCATATTTATCTATTTATCTTCAATTGATCTATCTAAACAGTTGAGACCCAACCCAAAAGGAACCTTGAGATTGATTTACATCATTCTTCCAAGAGGGGAATTTTCCCACACAAATTTCTAGCCATTGTCTCATGTAAAAATGATGCTCAACAGAAGTGGCGCTAGAAGGAGGGCTCTCAAGAGGGAAACCCCAAAATATTGGGTCATTCTCTCCTGAAAGGTTTGAATGAGTTCTCAGATCATCACCAAACAAAGGGGAATTACTAGAACTTGAATAAGTTCACAAACCTTGTAGCATTAAAGAGAAACAAAGAGAAGATATTTCTCATCAACTGGATCCACATAATCTTCCCCCATTTCTGCATATCACTTCCCCACTTGTTGTTGTTCCACAACTACCTCCAATGGCTTTTTTCACAAATGCAAAAAGTTCCCCATTGGCTCTACAAGGACAACTCCATGAGCTGCCCAAAAATCCCAAAAAAATATTTCCACACTTCATCTATGGTGAATCAAGGACAACAAAAGAACACATTTGTGCCTTTAAAAAATTATGCTATCACAAAGAGATTGCACATCAAGATGTCATGTGTCATATTTTCTCTTACACATTGGAGGAATTTGCATACAATTGGTACTTGAACTTTCCACGGGGATCCATTCTAGGATAGGGTGAATTTGAAACAAAATTCCTCAATCAGTTCAAGCTATACGTAGATCCTGCCAATCTCTATCATCAATTCATCTCAGTGAGGAAAGACCATAAAAAACCAATTGTAATGTTTAATCACTATTTCCCTAAGATGTACCAAAGATTGGAGGATCCTTACACCATACATGTCAAAGCTACCATACAAGTATATCTATGAGCCTTGGATCCTTTAACATCCATATTCCTAAAAAGGTTACCCCCAGGTGACATAGATACATTGGAAAAGGTGTGCAATGAAGCCATCACTTTCACACAATAGATGGATCCACAAGTAGGGGGAAACTATGGTGTTTCACTCACATTAGGAAATGCTTCCATGATTGGTCCATTTGCAGCACATAATCATCCCTCGAAGCATAACACTCCAAAGCCTAACCCAGTGCCAACTTCATATGCCGATGCCCCACCACTTTCCATCACATATCCTAGATATGATGTGCATAAGGCAACCCTCTGTGAGAAAAAGGTTGTTATCCCAAGTGAACCCAACAATGCCTTGGTGAATGAGTTAGATGCCATGAAGAAGATTTTATCTCATTTCACAAGTAAGATCACCAGGATGAAGTTGAATCCATCTAAAAAACAAGGGAATTACCAATGACCTATTGTGGCCTCAAACACCTATCCCCAAAATCAAAATCATAATTATGGCAATTATAACAACAACAACAACAACAATGGAAATTATGGGAATACCATGCAAGATAAACAATTTGGGCAATAGTGGACTAATAGGCCATGGAACACACATCCTAAAAATGGTAGTATACCTACTGATAATGCCAATGCCTTTAGTTCATTCGAGGCCAACTTCACACAAGCTTCCAATACACATCAATCAGACAACGAATGTAGGGGGAGTTTGATAATCAGAAAATTCAAAATTTTAACAACTCCTAGACATATTTCAATGCCATGGTCTTTGATTCCTATGAACCAATTACTAAGGGAGGTCCTACTAATGACACAACTAAAGAGGAGTTCATTTTTCTATTTAATCTACAAAGCCAACCTAAATATTCTGAGGTTCATGCTTTTCAAAACAAAAATCAAAGCAATTATAATCTAAGGAGTGGGAGAGAGCCCCTGACTGATGGTATTCCCCCTGGAATGCAGCCCACTCCCCTAGACCCACAAGATAACAACAACCCTTCACCTCTCAGGGGCTCAAGTACCACCATTTCCCCAACTGCACAACATTGGCCCACCATACTAAAGAACCCATTTTGGGCCACTGAAAGATATAGTACACTAAAGGAAATGAAATGAGTTAAAGATAATATGTTATTCTATGACATGCTACAAAGTTTCCCCTCATAGAGAGAAGCACTCCTAAAATCTATGGACCATTCTAAGTCAATTTCGTCAAGCAGCAATGCTAGGAATTTGTCAAATGTCAATACTGTTGAGGCAATGCCAACCATGTTCAAAGATTGGGTAGAAGTGCCACCATTTTTACTTAGCCTCAAGATCTTTGGAAAGAATCTACACAAATGTCTAATTGATATAGGGGCTTTATGCAATGTCATGCCCTTATCCATATGCCATAAATTGAGAATGAACCCCCAACCAATTAATAGGGTCATGATTCAAATGGACAAGATAGAAGTCAAGGTCATTGGAGTCTTGAAAGATACTTGTATATAGTTGACCACGGACCCCAAGATCTAAGATTTCATATATATACACATATTAGATATCTTGAATACATATGGCATGTTGCTTAGCAGGGAACAAACTAGGTCCTTGAGAGGCTGGTTCTCCAGAGATTTTACCCAACTTTGGTTGCCTTAGAAAGGATTGAATAACCAAATCAAAATTGATGTTGAGCCAAAGCTCAAGAAAATGATAACCAAATACAACACCCCAAATGAAGTCTTGTTCTCACAAGCTAATCTAGGAGTATATCAGTTCGACATAATCTTAACATTCCACATTCAAGAAGAAGAAAATGTTAGCGATAGCCCCATACAAGGACTGATACATGCTCAAGTCCCTGAGGAAATATTCATAGATTTCATAATTAATATGGTGAAAAATATGAAACATCTCGAGAAATATGATGATCCAAATATATTAATATTTCTAGGGTATTTTCGTTTACACCAAGTGATTCATTCATAGTTTGAATTTCATGATTATCATAACATTGTAGCTCAAGTAATGAACCAAATATACCATGTACCAAAACTTACAAAGGGGGTAGTTGCACACCAAGATGATGAAGGATCTTCTCATCATGACCAACCCCTAGTCTTCATAAGAGAAAACCCTATGCAAGAGGAGTGGAGTTCCTCATACGATGGTTTTCTTCCCCCATGTCACAAAGTATGGTGTGAGACAAGAACAAAACAAAAACTGAAATGGGTGCCCCTCTCTAAAAGAGAGTATCTAGATGTAGAAGTTACAAGGATCCCAACTAATGAAGTCACATCACCATTAGAGAGCCCCACTGAACCCCAGATTGACATACATCCACCTAGGACTATGTCTAAACCACAAACCAAACCTCATTCTCACAAGAATCATCCTGTATAGAAACTCAAATTTGATGGCTCTAAATGTAAGCAAGGACTAGGGGCTGGAATTGAGTTAATCAATCCTAGGGGTTGTTCATTGTTGGAAATATAGATGAAGTAACTGAGAGGGGGGGGGTGAACCAGTTAACCATAAATTTTCTTTCCACAGATCCCTTAGATATTTTATTAAATCATCTACTGCTGTTGTTCGGAAAACATACAGAGAAATGCTGAAACTTGGTTATTGCAGTGAGTATTAATTATAACTATTCTTAAGAATTCATCAGTGATTAACATACATGAATAAAGAAAATAACATGAACACAAGAGACACCAGATTTAACGTGGAAACCCAATATGGGAAAAACCACCAATGTAACTAGTTACTGATTTTCACTCTTCTGAAGTGATGCCCTGTTAGGAGCCAACCCAGTAAAAGGTTACAAAACACACTGTTAGGTGTGACCTTGTTAGAGGATTTAATCACCCTGGTAGGAGTGGCCTTGTAAGAGGTCTTGAAACAATTCAATAGAACTGTCACCTTGTTAGAGGATTTATAAAATGGCTATTAAACCAACTCGGTTAGGAGATTTTGAAATCACTGCTACAATGGTAAGAAAGTAACAATGAAATGACCTGAATAATGATGCAACTTAATTTCTGATTATAGATCTCCATTCTGCTTCACTAGATCCTTCCTGATCAAAATATATCTCTGCTGCTCCTCAAGGATATCTAATTATCCTTCAAAATTTGCTCACACTTTCCTTCCTTTTTTTTACTTCCTCACTATTAATTCACAACTTGACCTTCTATATATACCATTTGGATTGACCATTCAGATTGTCAAGTCGGCACTAATAACATTACTAGTCATTACAACAGTCGGCTGGAATAATCAAACTTTATTTCTCAAATTAACAAAATCCTTTACTAGGCTGACCTTGCTCGGTAAACATTAATCTGAAAAGATTTTCTTTGGTGACCGAGAGAACTCAGTAAGCACTATGAATTCTGCAACATCCTTTGGAGATCGAGTGAACTCAATAAACACTAACTTTCCTTCGTTAATCGTGGAAGTTTGGTTAACACTATTTTTTGCTAGACTTTTCTTTGACACCTGAGATATCTTGGTAGACACTGAAAACCGCCTGCTGACCGACTGAGCTCGGTAAATACTGTGAACTACTTTGCTGACCGACTGAGCTTGATAATAATATGACATTAGTGTGACATCAAAGACAACACACAATTAATCCAACAGTTCATACTATGCTTCATATAGGATACAATTTTACTATACCAACAACGTTGTTGAATATGAGGCATTACTATGAGGTCTCTCACGGGACATGAAAAGAAGATAAAATTCTTGATCGTAGAAGGAGACTCCCAGCTAGTGGTCAGGTAGATTTGTAGCCAATATTCATGCAGTGTGTTATCACTATATTAAAATTTTTTAGCTTCATGCTAAAAAAAAAAAATTTAAAAAAAAAAAAAAATCTGGTTTATAGACCTGATGGTAAGGTTTTAAGGTTAAAACCTTAGGTTTGATGGAAGCCCTAGCTGGTTTTAGGCCTTGTTCTAATTCCGTGTTACTTTTTGGCTCACTAACTCTCCAAATATGCATGTGCTATTTTTGTCCCCTTTTTATTGACCACTTTACATGTTATATTGTTAGGTTGTCGAACTGGACCCCTTTTCAATATTTCTTGCAAAGCCTAAGTTCCTCGTAAATTTTCTTAAGTGACACACCCTTTAAAATGAGTGGCTGTCGTTAAATCTCAAGGTTCCCTGTTGTCAAAATCTCTGACATGCAATCTAGTGACAGGCAGACATCTATCTCAACAGGCCCATCTTCAGTGTTGTGTTGGTGGTTAAATAGAGCAGTGCATCGATGACTGTCGTTATACAGTTGGGTCAAGATGGTTCCTTTTTAAGTGTCACAGTATAGTGACAACCGTCTAATCAAGCTTTACTAGAAGTAGCAAGATTTCTGACATGACAGTCTCAGTGGCATGTTTTTTGGGTTGACACCTATCCTAGGTGATGTAACAGCTGTGGGGTCAGACTTTTCAAAGGGTAAAGCACAGTTTTATCTTATGGTTGTTGTTATACCGCTGATGGAAGATGTGAAGTATTTAAGCTCCGCGGTATAGCAATGACCGTTTGATGCTATATGATGGATGAGATGGTGAGTGGGGCCTTAAATTTCCATGTCACTCTGACATGTGTGTTTTTGATTGGTTGAAGTAAATGTGATGTGGCAATTGACAGGATATTTGATATTAAAGAAGAAATGGAGAGAGGGCCCGCCCACCTATTCTTGTAAATGTGGCATTTTTTGATTCGACAAAAAGATAAGTGAAATGTTATAGTAGGGTCAGCCTTCTTAGATGGTTAAGGTTTGATAAGGTCTTGTGGTTGTCAGTATACCACTGGGATAAAGTGCACAATCTCTAAGGTCACGGTATAGTGACAATCATTGATCTTGTTTAAAGATGAGGACTGAAAGGTGGGTCCTTTATCGCTAGGTCATGCTGATAGGCTCATTTTTTATTGCCGAAGGTAGAAATGATGTGTCAATTGTCAGTATACTTGACATCGAGGAGAAAGTTAGGGTTTTTCTCCTACTGATATGTCTAACGTGGCATTTCCTAATTTGATAAAGTTTTCAAAGGGAAAGGTGGGGTCATTGCTTTGGGAATAGATAAAGCGTTATGAGTTGGAAAGAATCTTGTGGTTGTCATTACACCGCTGAATGAAGATGCTCAGATTCTACGCCTGCGCTTTAGTGATAAAATGACACTTGTCTAGATGCCCCAATCAAGGTAAATTTAAGTTGTTTCTTTCCCCACATGGTTAATTTGAACTATTCTCATTGGCTAGGAACTCGTTTGGGAAAAGTAAAAAGAGGGTTGCGTGGCTATTTTTGCTAATCGTCCGATGCACCAAAAGTGAAACAATATCAATGGTCTGAATTCAAATTTTTACTTTGTGACATTGTTCACATTCTGTGAATGCTGAGGCCACCAATTTTTAGTAATGGCAGACTTAATGAGCAACGTGTGGATGAATTGTAAATGGTTGGCAACATTATATATCAAAATTTCATCATTTTTTCTCTTTACCATTCTCATAAGCATTTTGGTGAACTAGATTTTCCTCTCGAGTGATATCAAGCAAAGTTTTTTCAGGTGCCTGGTAGGTCAAAATTTTTTGAATTACAAAATTGTTTGAAGTCTGTGAAGGAATTATGGGAAGATTTATGTTGCTTGCTAACATTTTTAGGGTTTTTCTCAAGTATTTATATATTTTTCTAAAAGCCCTAGTTTAAAATGCTGCCAAAGAGAGGACTATCTGGGAAGATAGAGTATAAAGACAGGGGTGTCTTTGAAGATTTAATGCAATTTCTCCCGCATTCAGATAATGGGGCAGCTAGATTAAAAGAATTGGTCCCGAGGAACCCTAGAGATTATGTAAACAGTGGGCTCCATGATAGAGGGAATTGGATGACAGATGCTAGGGTGGGTGAAGATCATAATGGCCTCATTTTGTTCAAAGCATCTTACTCACAAAGGAATTCTTGTGCCCCCCTTAGCAACATTTGGCAATTTGATATTGGGAAGTCGGTAGTCCCTGGAGTTTTTATGGATGTAGAATTGTTAATTCAAATTGCTAAGTGCTATGATCTTGTGATAAAATGTGTCAAGGATATAAATGGAAATAATTTGATTAGTATCACAGGGGAGGATATTAGGGAGGTTTTCTCATTGAATGACCCTTCTGTTGGGTTGGAGAACATAGATTTTACAGAATTCATAGAGATATATGAAGCTCAGAGGGATAATTTAAGGGTAGGGCCTCTTAGGGATTTCTTAGATGAGATTGGATCCATGTGTGTCATTAGTCCAAGTACACCAGAGCCCTTTAGGATGGATTTATTTAGTAAGAGAGCACAAGATTTCTACAAGTCTTTGACTTTAATCTTAGGGCATGATGAGGCCACTCATATGCAAATACCATATATGTTCATGATGGTGCAATCACTACATCCCCAATTGGCACTAATCTTTAACTTTGCCTCTCACTTGGCTGACCTAATCCATGAGGGATTAATGGGAATAAAGAACATGAAGGTTAGTAGGCCCTTTGGGTGGTATTCAATGCTTATGCATACATCCTTGTACAAGGGTGAGCAATTTTTCATCTCAACAGTCAACATTGTGAAGGAGAGAAATGGAGAAACCCTTCTAGCCCAATTGTGGACCATAGCTTTGTCATGGGATAGAGTTGATGCCAGTTTCATTGCCTTTGATAGAGATTTTTCTTTGAGACTTAGGACACTGTTATTCTTTGACAATCCTAGAATCCCAAGGGAGTTACTGAGATTAATTAGACCAAAGGAATACTGTCAAGACATTACTATAGTCCATAATTTTGAGGATATCATTTTATATCCTATTTCTATAGTTTTTAGAGTTTATGGTTGCAGAAAGGTGCCTTACATTTTTCCCTACCAAGTTCCATTGAAGGTAGGCTATGCTAAAATTCTGAGGCAGATTGGTGACCTACAAGAGAATGCCCTTACTGGTAAAGGAAGAGGGACTTTCTTCCCTGATATTACAATTTCTCATTAGTATGTTATTACTAAGGGAGGATGGGTATACTTGAACCAAGTATTGCAGCCCTACAAAATGCCTACAGCTGCAGCAAGATGTGTAGATAATGAGGGTTTCCTATCAGGAATGTTTAAAGATAAGATTAGGTGTGCTCTTATGGAGCACCAATTTTATTTTCCTGAGGATCTAATAAGAAATGAGTTTGACCTCCAAACTCAGGAAATAAAGAAAGAGAAATGGGTGATCTACAAGACTGTAGATTTCATTAAAATTTTTGATAGAGCTTATGATCTATTAAAGGGCTTTGAGCCATGGGCAAGAAAGGTAGAGGCTCTTATGGAGCATTTTGAAGGCATTATGCATGCAGTAAATGAGAAGAGGGTTGTTGTGAGCAAGATAGACCCTAATAGGGCTAGGAAAATTTTGAACCAACCAGGATATGTAAAATTGACCCCAAGGGGAGTTTACACAATGCAGAAGAGAAGTGGGCACACTATTCTCTTACCCCCACAGCAAAGAAGTGAGGATATTCCTTCTACTTCTAGGGGGAAGAGCCCTATGAATTATCCAATAATGTAAGGACCCTCTCCAAATAGGCAAAGACAAGAGGCGTCAGGATCAGAACAAAATGTATACTCTCCCTCTCAATCCCCCTTACATTTAGATGAACATGGGGTAATAGAATAGTTGGTACAAATGAGGAATGAAGGAAATTTTTTTTTTTCCAATGATGAGTTGCAAGAAGGAATGCCAGAGGCACCTAAGGAGGTGGCCATGGATCTTACTGTTGCTTAATTTGAGGGTAAAAAAATGGGTGCTATTTTAAAAAAATCCAATGATTCCTTTGTAGTTGATGATAAATTTGTTAGAACTAGGGCATTCTTCCAATTCTTGTGGAGAATGAAAATAAACCAGTTTAAGGAGATCTGTGAGAAGAAGAAAGAAGAGTTACCTGATAGGGACATCACAGAGATAGAGAATGAGACCAAGGGAGAAATGGTGAAGCAGTTTGAAAAGATTACTCTTGAGGAGGGGAGGGCTATGGTCCATACTGCAGGGGTGCTGATTCTACCAGAATGGGATATTGATGATGCAATAGTCTTTGATCAAGTCAGGAAGAGCAAGGTAAAGACTCTTACTACTATAGAATAGGCCCAACAAGCTGCTAGGGGAATTTATTTTTTAGAGGATCATGCAACCTTGGTGATGTGGTCCCTTAAGAGGGAGGAAGACAAAGGAAAAAGGGAGGCTCTCTCCACAGAATATGCAGGCAATCTATTGGTACAAAGAGTAGGTGAGACTTATGGTGTAGAAGCTTCAAACCTAATTTTGGAGACTGCCAAGTTTAATGTCAAAGTGGCAGAGAAAGATGCTCAAGAAAAAGAAGAGCTAAGGCTCAAATTTGAAACTATCTTTAAGTCCCGTAATGAGCTCAAGATGGAGCTGATTCAAAAAGACAAGTTAATTGCTAAGTTATCAGGACTGCAGGATCATAGGTCACCATAGCTAATGATAGTTGACAAACCTATAGTGGCTTCATCCTCTAGCCCTATCATTGAGTTTCCACCATCCTCCTACCTAGAGACACATTTAGATGCAAGACTCAGCTGGGAGAAGCAACAATTGCTTGAGGAAACCAATCATTTCAAGAGGAAAAGGAAGGAATTGGATGGGATAAGGAAAGAGTATGTGAAAGATAAGAGCCTATTGAAGCAAGAATATGAAGACAAGGTAACAAAAGTTGTTATGCAGTTTGCCATAGATTTGAATCCCACTATCTTGTTTGACCATGCTAGAAGGCTAAAATTATTACTCACCTCATTGGATAAATACAAGAGTGAGTTTGAACTAGTTTTAAAGAAATGGATTAAGAGATCTCCAAATGTGAGATTATTCAGATTATTATCTAAATCTCAAAATGATCCTGATCCACTAATCAAGCCATTGCACCAGAATGTGAAGAAGCTAGTGGAGCATGACATACTCTTAGGTGATTTTGAGAGGAAGTCAAATTTAATGAAGAAGGAATTGACACTTCCTAGTTGTGACTTGATCCCAGGGGTTTTCAGGAAGAATGGTGAGCTCAAAGAATTGATCAAGTTGTGAGCATAAATTGATGATGACTTCTCTGCTAGGATGACTTGCATTTTGAACCTAGAGAACACTTTATTCTTTATTCATACTATTGAGACTTTAATCTCTACTAAATCTAAGTTTGATTTTATTCGGTGAGAGATTAGTCAATTAGAAATTAGGTGAGGATAGTTGTCTGCCAAAAATGCATAATTTGCAAGTTTTAAGTTCCCAAGAAAAGAGTTGTACAATAGGTGGAGGTATTAGTACATACCTCACATGTAGAAAAAGTAAATACTCCACCAGCCTCTTGAAACAAGTAAAAATAGTTACTTTTTGAGCCATCAGGGTTGTTGAGATGCAGAAAGGCATTTATTGTAGGATTGGTAGCAAAGATATTACAATCAAATTTGTTAAAAGAAGTTGAGGATAGCATTGAAGACATAAAGCAAGGCATCTCATCCACAAAATATCTCACCTATTTGATCAGTGTATTTATTATAAACCCAATAGGGTTGTTGTAAAGTTTTTAGGTTAGGAATTTTGTAAAACCTAGAATGGTTGATAGCTTGTTGCATTTCCTTGTCTATAAAGGATTTTCCATGATCATTCTAGGCATTGAGAGTTTAGGTGTTAAAAAGATAGAGATTCTAAAACCCTAGCCCTCAGTCGAGGATTGTAACTTTTTGTATCATTTTTATCAAAGAAATATAGAAGAAGTATAGGTTGGTGCTGCTATTTTGCAAGCTTACTATTCAGAATATGATGTATACAATGTTCAAGGTTATACTTAATAAAAATCTCAAATCTTTGTCTCTCCTTTAAGTTTATTCTGTGAATCTTTAAATCTTTCTTAGATTTATATGTATGTATTTGACTTTGAGTTCTGATCTAGGATTGGATTAAATATTGCTCAGGGTGGGATACATGTTTATTGAATCTGTTTGAGGATTTTCTATAAGTAGGAAAGAGTTGAGGTGTTTGTATTTATGTTTAAAGACCAGTTCTTTTCAAAACATCTTTGTATTCATTTTGTCTTCTGATATTTTTCCCAATGGATAAGGCACTGGCCTATATTTTCCTATCTTTGCTTTGTGGGGAATGATCAAAATCTTGTAATCCTAAAACATAAAATCAATACCAGTATTTTACTTTTATTTACTTTATATAAGTTGTTCTACCCAGTGATGGAGAGTCAATGAATAATAGGTTGTTATTTAGTACTTTCTCACTATCATCTATTGTAAGATTTAGTATTAAGTGAAGAATAGAGTTAAATTTATTGGATCAGGTGTACCTGCCTTGGTTTTGTAGAGCTAGAAGTGAAGAGGGCAGTCTTGTCCCTATAATTGGTCCAATTGCTTATAGATTTCCCATATTTGGAATTAACCACTCCTTAACATTAGTCATAAGCATATTGGTATCTCTTGGAGTGTAAAATCTTTTAAAGAACCAACACAGTGATAAGAGACTAACCTTGTATCAGAATCGCATATGGGATTTAATTGAAGATGGGCTAGGTTTGATTGGGAATCAATCCTTAGTGACAACCTCGATCAGAAGTTGATCAGAGTGAAGAACAAACCACACTTCCCATATTTGGAATTAACCACTCCTTAACATTAGTCATAAGCATATTGGTATCTCTTGGAGTGTAAAATCTTTTAAAGAACCAACACAGTGATAAGAGACTAACCTTGTATCGGAATCGCGTATGGGATTTAATTGAAGATGGGCTAGGTTTGATTGGGAATCAATCCTTAGTGACAACCTCGATCAGAAGTTGATCAAAGTGAAGAACAAACCACACTTCTACATGACCTCTTACATTTTGTATCTTTTGGTTGCAAGGGCTATGTACCTAGGTTTTGTAAAGGTCAAATCCATGGGTCTACCAAATTCTTGGTCGTTCATAGTATATCCTCAATTGGTTAGAAAAGAGTATCTCACATAAGATAGCTTGGAGTACCACATAGTGAATGATGCCTTTGTGTTCATCATCATCTGATTGATAGAGGGTGATTATGCTAAAAGACTATCAAAAGACACTGAAACAAAGGTGAAGGCCCTAAAGGCATTTTATATTCAAATTAAAACCTTTACATATATCAAGGTGGCAGGGAGCACCCTCACTCCTAAAAAACTACCAAGATATCCTTCAGATAGAATTGTTTTATTGGAAATTGCTAGGCATCTATCAGATGCTCATGAGCATATGAGGCATAAGAAGAAGCATTTTTGGGACTTCCCTATCTTGATAGGCCCCCATTGTCCGCAAGATATGAAGATTTGTAAGTCTTTGTCTTTTGAGTGGGATGAGTGCCCACTACAAAACTTCAATCTAATTAGGACCAGGTTTGACCCCATTGGCACTTATAGTCATATAATAGGAAGGCACTATATGCATGAGCCTCATATTGAGGATCATTGGATGAACTGCACTGATGACTATGAAGTCAGAATCTGTGACTACTTTCGAATGAGTCTAGAGCTAGCATAGAGTGCCCTAATGCTGTGTGTACCCCAAAAAGTGAAAGAGGCTAATTCAGAAGATGCCTTGGATCCTATCTATAACCAGGACAAAATATACATCAGGGCTATCCTTAATGTTGAGGTTGACAAGGATGAGAATGATGATATTAACTTTAAGTCCCAACATGTCATCAAAGTGACAAAGGCATGGATTTTTTGTCCATTTCAAATGGACCCTATACCTATGAAGAAATAGTTAGCTCAACCCTCAAAAGATAAAAATAAGAAAGGGGAGAAAGTGTTGATGCCATAGTTTAAAGAGGTTGCACCGCTAAGGCCAGAGATAGTATACCGGCATGAATGCCCGACTACATATGGTTCAAATCCTTGATTGAAACATCGAAAGACCAGGATGATTGGGAGTATAGCACCACTGGATGCTCCATCTTCATGTGGGTTGGAACCACCAGGTGTACCCAAGAAGGCACCAAGGATGAAGGTAACTGGACCTAGGCCTATTGGGGTGATTAAAGCACATGTGTATAAGAGGAAAATATCCTCAACACCTTCTCAGATGGAGATTGACCTGGAGGATGATGAGGAAGGTGAGGAAGATGATGAGGATGAAATACCTCTTAACAGGAGAACTCGATATGCATGATTCTTCAAGATAAGGAAGTGGGAGGAAGAGAATGTGTTGATAGATGTTGAAGAGGGAGCCCAAAGAGAGCAAGTAAACCCAATGGATGCTTTGGGTGATGACAAATTTGACATATCTAACTTTGAAGGTCTTCATGGTTTCAAAGAGGTCGAACAACAAATCCCTGCAAAAGGGCCTTCCACCGAGCAACAATTCTCATTCTTGTTCACATCCCTCCCGATGCAATTCAAAGCTACTAATCCTTTAGATAATGTGGGAGAAAATATTCAAATAGAATCCCAAGAATTAGCTGAGGAAGTGATGAAAAAAGGTCAGGGAGAGACCACTGAATCTAAGAAGGACTCTTCTATGGGGGTTACTTCAGAGGAAGACGATGGAGTCCCAATCCCTCTAGCCCAACAAGCTCTTGTTCCACATCCACCTCAAGCACCAGTCCCACCACTATATGCCACTTCACTTCCACCATACATACCAACCAATCCACCTTCTACTACTCCACTTCCACCACAAGTTCAAATCAGTCAACCTCCATCACAACCCCCACCTACTCATATTCTCATGCCTACTCTACCTCTTTCACAAATACAGATGCCTTTACTACCCCTCCTATTTCTCCCATGTCCACTACATAGAACCCTATTTCATCAGCCCCTAATCCTCCACCCTCTCATATCGAGATGGTTATGCAAGGACCCCAAGGGCCAGGAAAAGGAGACTAAAGTAGTAAAAGAGGTTCAGTCAAAAGAGAAGAATGGGTCAAAAGGATGAACAGGAGGGGAAGAACCAACAACAACAGGAGAGGAGAAGAATATGATGGAGGAACAAGTAGTGACAGGAGAAGAAGAGGTAAGATAGGAGGAGACAGAGGTGGAGCCTGAGCTAGAATGCAGAGCTGCTACCTCCATCTTAGTCACACCATACGAGCCAATCAATGCCTTCTCTAAACCCACCTAGTTCACAAAAAAAATACAACCAAGGGTGAGGGTATACACAAATGAAGAAGACACAAACTTGGTGGTGCTTGGATGATCATTTCATCTATTAGAATCCAGTGCCTAGGCAAGGACCCTGTCGTATGTAACACAAGATCAAGGGGGAAGATGGAAGGCATAGGTAGTCATACCTATAATGAATATTAGTATGGCTAAAATTATAATACCCCAAAAATGGGCTCCAGTACCATTGACCTCCTACATGAACAAAAATTGATCAAAATCGACCCTAAAGTCCTAACCTAAGGAACATCTGCACATCGAATTATCAAAACCCTAATCGATTTTATCACAATTCTACATCGGGGAATATTCTTAAATATTCCTAATTTATCCTAATTATCTCTAATTAAATATTATTTGGTGATAAATGATATTAATTATTTATCCTAAGTTAGATTAATTGATTATGTTAAATATTTAATTAATTAAACTTTATTTAGCCACTTAATTATTTTAATTAGATTTAATTAAAATTCTTCTTAATAGATTTAACAGGTCAATTTTGGATGGAGTGATTATTGCTCATGAGGCTATACATTCAGTAACAAATAATAAGGATCTGAGTATGTTGATTAAGTTAGACATTAGTAAGGCGTATGATAAAGTGGACTGGAGAATTTTGTGTAAATGTATGGAAGCTTTTGGATTCTCAAAACAATGGATCAATATGATTTTTGAATGCATCTCCACCCCTCACTTCTCAATTATGGTGAATGGGTCTCCTGAAGGCTTTTTTAGCTGTTCTCAAGGTTTGAGGCAGGGAGATCCGTTATCTCCTTTTTTGTACATTATTATGGCAGAAGCTTTAGGGAGAGGTATCAAGAAACTTCAGGAAGAGGATAAGGTTAAAGGAATCAAGATTACTTCGGGAGTCGAGGCTACTACTCATCAACAATATGTCGATGATAATCTCCTCTTTGGAAAAGCACTTTTAGAAGAAGCTCAAGCTTTCAAAGAAATTTTAAAAACTTATGCTAACGCTTCTGGACAATGTATAAATGAGGAAAAATCCGAAAAAAATTTTATCAATACTGAAGAGAGATGAAAGAATGAGATTAAATGTATTCTAGACTTCAAAGAAGGTTTCTTCCCATGTAGATATTTAGGTTTACCTCTGGATAAGGGGGTCAAATCAAATCACTTATGGGAAAGCACAATTCAAAATATCTCTAAGAAACTAGATCAATGGAAAGGTATATGGTTATCAAATGCGGGAAGGGCTGTTATGATCAGGTCAGTCCTCTCTGCAGTTCCTATTTATCAGATGATGAGCATGAGAATCCCAACAGGTATTAATAAGGAGATTACTTGAAAGTTAAGGAGATTTTTCTGGCAAGGGTCAGAGGAGAAATCTAAACTAGCTTTAATTGCTTGGAATAAGATTTGTAAGCCAAAAGAAGAAGGAGGTTTGGGAATAAAAGACCTTACACTTCAAAACAAGGCCTTGGGGGCAAAATTAGTATGGAGAATGATTAAAAACCCAAAGGCAAAATGGGTTAAAATACTAAGATATAAATACTTACTAGGAGAAGAGGAGGAAAGTGTTTGTCATTCTGATAATTATCCGACGGGCTCACGCATATGGAACTTCATAAAAGAATGTAAAGATATAGTATTAGAGTCCCTTTCTTGGGATGTGAAAAGCAAGGATAAGGCTCTTTTCTGGGATGACTCATGGGGTGGAAAATCGGCCCTACATGAAATTCTTAGGAACAATCAGCTAATTGAACTAATCAAACAAAGTAAGGGAGAGCGGGTTAAAGACTATTTTTCACAAATCAATAATATTGAGGGTAGTAGCTCGGCATGGAAATCTCTAGAGGAACTCAGACTTCCCCTTGATTTCTAGAATAAACTTAACAAGGCTCTACAAGAATGAAACTTCTATCCACGCTCTGGGGAGGACACAATTATATGGGCTGCCTCAAAGAGTGGTGTATACAACTCAAAAGAAGGTTTCAATGTTATTTCTGGGATAGATAATCCACCCACCAGGCTTCCCATTGATCTATGTTGGAATAGAAACTATCTTCCTAAGGCAGGTCTATTCTCATGGGCAGCTTTACAGAAAAGGATTCTCACTGCTGAATGGTTTGAAAAAATAGGGTACCATGGTCCTTCTAGGTGTGCCCTGTGTGAGAAAGAAAGTGAGATGATTAATCATATTTTGTTAAATTGTGAGTATGCCAATAAATGCTAGCTTTGGGTTCTGGAGAAATTAGATCTGAAGACTGCTCTTCAAAATGATATCACAGAAGTTTTTATTTCATGGCAAAGATCATGTAAGGAGGATTTATACAGTAAAATGAGATACATAATCCCATCTCTGTTAATCTGGGAATTATGGAAGGAAAGGAGCCGTAGGATTTTTCAAGATAAAATGATGAACATTGAGAGTTTTTTGAACAAATTAGAGGCAAATATAGTAGAAATTACAAACAATAGAAATATGCTGGGACAATCAATGATGGAATTCTCACTAGAAGACAACAACCAGAGAAAGAAGTGGTATGGCTTGAAAGTTCCTCCCTGGATTGGATCTAACATTGACAATAAATCCTTATCAAGGGTGAACTGTAAATGGAAACCACCGGAGCAAGGATGGATTAAGTTGAACTTTGATGGGGTAGCTAGGGGAAACCCAGGGGTGGTGGGTATAGGGATATGTTTACATAATTTGGAAGGAAATTTATTAGGAAGGTTAGCAAAACCTATAGGAATTAAGATAAATAACGAAGCTGAAATAGAAGCTATAAGATTAGGTTTGGCTTGGTGCAAAAAATGGAGGCTTAAAAGAATTGCGATTGAAGAAGACTCGGCTATTATTATAAATGCAATAAGACAGGGTAGAACGCCGAATTGGAAACTAAATAGTGCTATTGAACAAATATTGGAATCTCTTGAAGTTATAGGAGATTATGCAGTGAATCACATTTATAGGGAGGGCAATATAGACGCAGATAAGTTAGCTAACCTAGGAGCTGACGGGCAAGAAATTGAAGAAATTCATGAGAGTTTGAAAGAAGAACTCGAAAGGTGAAGAAAAATGATTTCAAAATAGGAAATCAAGATTAGATGTAAATAAATGTAAATGAATTTAAAGGTAAACAAGTATAGATACATTTGCGAGTATAGTATAAAAATGCAAAAATACACACACAAACACACACAAACACACACACATATATATACTGCCCTCTTACATAGCAGACTTCAAGATAGGGAATGTAAGAAGTTAACATCTCATTTAGTCAAAATAATCATCATATATTAAGGGCATGCCAACCTACAATGAAGTCTCATCAATCACAAAAATGATAATCTTTAAAACAGAAAATGTTATGACAAATTAAAAGATTCGTAAAGTGCCCATAAATTTCTTATGTTCATAGCATGACTGTCAATAGAAATGGACTCAGATTTTAATGTTTTATTTAGTAGACTAACTCATGGATTAAGATTTGAAATTCCTTAATTTCATCAATACCTAACCTGAACTAGCTTTATGAGGATTGGATCATGAAAATGATTAATTAACTATAAATTAGGAGAATAGAGGTTGCATGGTGTCTTTCTATTTTGCAATTATACAGGGAAAGCATAACAGACCAAAAAGGCAGAAATAAAAAAAAAGAGGCTCAAGAACTTATCAAAGCTAAGGCAAATACTCGAAGAGTGAGGATGAGAGAAAATAACATGATTTTTCAAAAGCACAGTTAAAATTAAAGGAAGGCTCATTAGTTCTGAAGATAAGAGCAAGGTATATGTAATCTCAATCTAAATAAATGTACGGCACAGGATGGGAATGCTTATCAGTTCTTCTTAAAAGACCATTGTATATAAAAGATTAACATATTTGTGTTCACTATCATGGAGGTATGCCTCCAGTAATCTGTACTAAAGAGGGAATGCCCTCTTCGACTCCATCAAGTGGAGCTTTGTAATCCTACGCTTGTAGGAACTCTAAACTTGATTTGTTTCTAGAGAAAAGTCCCAGGCCAGACTGAGGTTTTCTTCACCGTTCTTTCCTACCAATGCCCGCATGAACGGAGAAAAATGTAAAAAGATAAATTTTAAATAGATAAAATCAAGGCTTCGGCCGTTTATTGATCAAAAAAAATAAAATAAAATAAAATTCTTCTTAATTAATATTGTTTATTTGACAATAAATCACAATTTCTAAAAATAATCGATTGAATATTTATTTAATTGATTAAAATCAAATTCTCAAATTTAATAATATAATTTTGGATAAAGTTTGATTAAATAATTGATTAACCCATAAATCAGTTAAATTGAGAATAAAACACATGAAAAATTAAATAAACTCACAATTATCTATACAAAAATTAGAAAAGTAGTTAAACTCAAAAGCAACTATTGAATTCAATTTGTTAACTTTCTAAACTCAACATGTGATTGTGAGTTGAAAAGTACATTGGAGTAATCTCAACTTCTAATTTTGAGTTAAAAAGTTGATTTGCATGATTTTACTAGATAACTATTTCTAATTTCTCGATAACTCACCAATCCATTTGAGTTGACCAAGGAGTGATTTTTTGCTTTCCATGAGTTCTCAAACCCTAGATTTCTATATAAATAGGCCTCAGTCCTTCACAATCAACCACGCACAATTTGGAGAATAGCAGCGCTATACTGTCAAATTCTTGAAATTGTGCAACTTTTGGAGAATCATTGCTAATCTTGTTTTATTTTTTTGCATTCATAGCTAGTTTTCAATTCATTGTCAAGTTTTAGATCAATTTCATTTAGTTTATATTATTATTGCATAGAAAATCCCAAAACTATAGATTAATCTTGCATCCATTTCATAGCTTTTGCATTCAAATCCTTTGTTTAGGTGTTGCATTGTCACTAATCTCTGTCAAATTCTAAGAATACCATACTCACGTCTACTAAAAGGTAGTAAATTGCCTGGTTAATGATATATTTCTTTGCTGCATATTTTCTTGTCATTAATCAATAATGTTGTACTAATGTGTTATGTCTTCTAAATAGGTACAATTTTCACACACATTTCTGGCACCCACCGTGGGGCCCAACATCGGGTTTCCATTTTTCATTTCGTCTATTTTTTGACAATTTTTATTCAAGATTTGAGTTTTGAATTTTTTTCCATACAATCTCGTATGACAATTGCAAAGTGTCGTACTAGAAGTCTCTGTCTGTCGAACGATAGACAACATTCCTAAATTGTCATACTAATTCATATACTTTTTCGTATCAGACTTGAAGTGTCATATTTGCAGGTACCCATTATTGTATTGTATTTGAAGTGGCATATGGGTTGAGGTATATTGTTGTATGAATTTTCATGCCATTATTTCAATTGTTGTATGGGATTTTTTATCAATTTTTTATATTCTGATTTAAGATTTGACTGACAACTAATCCTAGCATTTTCTATTTTCTGGTGCATGACTATTTGACACAGCCTAACACTTTTGCAGGATGAGAGATGAAGACCAGAGCATTAAAACTTATTATTTTTGTCTCTTCTTTTCTTGTCTTCTAAAAGCCATTCTTTTGTAGGAAACCCCTATGTGCTAAAATGTTGACACACTTCTATGAGTCATTATATCCAAGATTTCTCAAGAATGAGGTCTCAAATGGATACTCATAGCTCTCCATTCATGGAGTGCAAGGGTTTATAATGGAGGCCCTTAGTTTAGACCTAGTTTGTGCCCATGCAAGTACACCATAAAATGAGATATTCAAAGAGGAAAAGCAAGAGTGCTAGTCTCCATGACGCAGGGTAAGGATGGAGGATCCAATAATAGATAGTCCAAGCCTACACTACCAATTATAACAACAACAAGCATAGTGGAATACAACAAGATATTGGTTCAAAATAGAGAATTTCATTCAACATGCCTGACTGTAAGGCCTTCTGAGTTTTGACCTATTACAATGAAATTACAAAGTATCAGCAAGATCTCACAAGATCGAAGGAACCACCAACTAGTTCAGATCTACAATAGGTAGCCTCTAATAGGAACAACCAAGATAGGATCTAAACTTGTACTCGTAACCTTCCAAGCAACCCCTTGTTGTCCTAAGCCCGCAGGCCACTAGTTCTGCTACAAACCCCCAGATTCACAAATTTGCTTCTACTCTACTCTTCCATCACATCACTACTACCTCTACATCTTTCCTAATGATCTAATGCTCATAATCCCCCCTCTACATCAACCCAAACTCTCAATATATAGCCAACTAAGCCACAAGTCAGCCAGTCAGGCATTTAATTACAATATAGGTCCAGACCAATAAGAGAAATCGAAACTAATGCAAGAATGATCAAAACTTAATGCACCTTTAGATTTAGGTCCACACATGACCCAATAAAATTTCCTTAACCACACAAGGCCCCATCTCATCACATAGAACCACGCAAGAAGAAACACTCCACGTTTCATGTGAAAACTGCCAGAAAATAGGTACCTAAGAAAAATGGCCATAACTTTTTACTCATAATGAATTATGACTTGAGCTCTTGGGAAAAGATATTATTTTAGGTCCTCTTTAGTTTCATAAGATCAAAAATTCTTATTCCTTAAGGATCAAGGTCTCCATGATGCGTAATCAGCACCAAAACTGTAGGAAAATACTACTTCGACGGCAAGGAAAATAGCTCTAACTTTGAAACAGTTCATCCAAGATCTCCCAAAAAATGCCACCTCAAGAGATGTGACCTTAGACATAGCTTCCAAAAACATAAAGGAACACACCCCTTTCATCACACATTCCAAAGATCTCCATAGATCATTGCAACCTAGAAACTCTGAAAGCTACCCAAAACAAAGTATTATATCCCTCTGACAGGGAATTCCTCCAAGACAAAGAAAGATCTTCAGGAACCCAAAATGCTCCTGCATCAAACTACCTAGGTAAATAGAAATTATATCCCATACTTTAATCTCAAAACAATTATCTAGCAATCAACTTCATCTTCACCAAAGGCTTCCAATCCATCAAGGACAAGAGAACAAATCTAAAAATCAACCATCTATGCTTCATCCATTCAAACATTAGGATCACATGAATCTCATCAATCCAATCAGCATACCACTGATCACCACAACCAATATCAGCAACAAGAGTATTCAACTCTCCAAAAAGTAGATCCAAAGTCAAGTCCACATCAATATGAAATCCCTCATCATCAGCATCCCATTTTTGCAACTCATCACAATACTCATTACTGTCAACCACTAATTCAAGTTCACAACTAGAAAATAAGATCTGCACCATAACATTGAACAAAAGAAACTTGGAAACACCACCATCACAAACTTTTTCAGCAAAGACAACTTTCTTCCAAAAAGACTTCATCAGCTCTTCAATCCGTAGATTGAATTTGGGCCAAAACTGACCCAACTTCTCCATAAAGTTCCCTTCAAAGTGCAACTGCCTCAACTCAATGATTTGATTGCAAGATTCTAGTTGCCTCCACACACTCAATGATCTACTATCCACCTTATCAATCTGTCTCAATTCAGTGATCTGTTCACTCAAGGAAATCTTCATCTCTCACATCAAATATGCTCTCCTTGGAGGCATCTTCAAATCAAGGTCCTGGTGTAGACTGCCTCAACCTCGGTGCTCTATCCACACACTCAAGATCTTCAAGCTCTGATACCACTTGATGTAGGGTCAGGATGGAGGATCCAATAATGGATAGTCCAAGCCTACACTACCAATTATAACAACAACAAGCATAGTGGAATACAACAAGATAATGGTTCAAAATAGAAAATTTCATTCAACATGCCTAGCTGTAAGGCCTTCCGTGTTTCGGCCTATTACAATGAAATAAAAAAGTATCACTAAGATCTCACAAGATCCAAGGAACCAAAAAATAGTTTAGATCTGCAATAGGTAGCCTTTGATAGGAACAACCAAGATAGGATCTAAACTTGTACTCACAACCTTCCAAGCAACCCCTTGTTGTCCTAAGCCCGCAGGCCACTAGTTCTGCTACAAACCCCCAAATTCACAAATTTGCTTCTACTCTACTCTTCCATCATGTCACTAATACCTCTACATCTTTCCTAATGATCTAATGCTCATAATCCCCCCTCTACATCAACACAAACTCTCAATATATAACCAGCTAAGCCACAAGGCAGCCAGTCAGACATTTAATTACAATATAGGTCCAGACCAATAAGAGAAATCAAAACTAATGCAAGAATGATCAAAACTTAATGCACCTTTAGATTTAGGTCCACACATGACACAAGAACATTTTCTTAACCACACAAGGCCCCATCTCATCACACAAAACCACGCAAGAAGAAACACTCCATGTTTCATGTGAAAACTACCAGAAAATAGGTACTCGAGAAAAACAACCATAACTTTTTACTCATAATGAATTAGGAATTGTGCTCTTTGGAAAGATAGTATTTTAGGTCCTCTTTAAGGCCCTAAGAGAGAAAATTTTGATTCCTTAAGGATCAAGGTCACCATAACGCGCAATCAGCACCAAAACTGTAGGAAAATACTACTCCGACGGCAAGGAAAACAACTCTAACTTTGAAATAGTTGATCCAAGATCTCCCAAACCATGCCACCTTAAGAGATGAAAACTTAGACATAGCTTCCAAAAACATAAAGGAACACACCCCTTTCATCACACATGCCAGAGATCTCCATAGATCATTGCAACACAAAAACTCAGAAAGCTACCCAAAACAAAGTATTGTATCCCTCTGATAGGGAATTCCTCCAAGACAAAGAAAGATCTTCAGGAACCCAAAATGCTCCTACATCACTCCATGATCATCAAATATGCATGAAAATTAAAATGGAACCTATTATATATGATAACAATGCATGAAAGAAAACTAATCTATGCAAGGAAATAAGCATGCAAGATTATTCTATGAAATGAAATATGAATCTAATCTAACATGCAAGTGCAAGAGTAATCTAGATGGAATTCCATGGAGGCATGAGAGAAGAAAAAAAGCAAAGATAATTTGCAATGTCCAAGCTCAAGTGCTCAAACTCTCCTCCAAAATCACTCTCCAAACCTCTAGCATAACAATAACCTAAAATTTGGACGCATGGATGCCTGGAATGAGAAGGAGAGGGCTCCTCATAAAGGAAAGTGTGGAGAGGAATGCATCCTCAAGAGAAATGTGGGACAAATCCCTAAAAAGGAAAGTAAGAGGAAAAAGACAAAAACCCCACCACCTAGAAATATGTGCATTCAAAGTGTAGAGAAAAAAGAAATTTTTATTTATTTTTATTTGATTTAATTGATTTATTTCCTTTTTTCATCACAAAGAGAGATTAAAGTGGGGATTTTATTTATTTAATTAAAAGAGGGATTTTCTTTTAATTAAATAAGATAATTTTATTTAATTAAAAGGGAATTTTTTTTCTTTTAATTAAATAAGATTATTTGATTTAATTAAAAGGGAGGTTTTCTTTTAATTAAATAAGACTTAGGATAAAATGATCAAACCTTAGGAAATATTGAAATAATTGAATTAATTACGATTTGATCAAGGAAATTTATTTGAATTAAAAATATTGCAAGACATTGATTCAGGAAATTGATAAATTGATTCCATCATTTGATAAATTGAAGAATGGGGGCCCATAGTCTAGGCGACCATTTTAGGGTGCATACATTTTGCCCTCTTTGACTAATGTGTGATCTTTATGGGAACACATGTAGTCAAAGAATGCAGTTGAAGTGTGAGATCAATTTGGGATCACAAAACAACCCAGGTGTGTTATCGACGAACGGGAACACATCAGGACAAAGATAAGCTAATTGAAAAAGACAAGGTCAACACCCCTGTAAATAGGTAATTGACATGTCCAAGATAAGAATCTCAAGCAAGGTTGCCCCAAGCAGAGCAATTGATAGGATCGATAAAGCTGAATAAGGGATTGAAATTGATAGGTATTGCCCCCTCATGATCAAAATTGAAATGAGATAGAGGAGAAATAGAAAATTGATAAATTTGATCAAAACAAACTAAAAATAAGGTTCTTGATGTAAGATGAAAGATATAGGGATCACAGAACCAAGGTAGATCATCAAGCATCAAAGATTATGCCCCAAGGTTGAATTAGAAGAAAAGAAGTGGGATGAAAGAAAATAGAAGATAGAAGTTTGGAAGAGATGGAAAGAAATGGAGAGAAGAAAGAGAATTTTCCTTAAGAAAGAGAATTCCCCAAAATCAATCAACTATTTAAGATAGAAAATTTTGATTGAGATCATGAAAGAAGATAAGGAAATGAAGATCAAAACATGACCACAGTTGATTAAAAGTCCAAAAGAAAGTGTAGAGGGGTAAAATGTAATGTATAGATAAATATTATATGTATGTGGGAGATGATGGGAAATACAAGATCCACCCCTAAATCCAAACTTCCAAATGAGAGATCCAAATTGATCAACCAAAAGGTTAATACACAAAAGAATCAATCTATGGAGAATATGAATGAAGGAGAAAACCTTATATTTTGTTATGAAAAGTAAGTTCTTGAAATCTGAAATTAATAGAAGACAAATACTAACCTCAAAATAAGGCAAATCTAGAAAAGACTGATTTCTGATGTTTGTGTTCAGTTTCGGGAAATTCTGTAACTTGCTCCAGACTGGAAATGTTGAGACAGAGAAAACCCATAAAACTTTTATCTTACAGAGCCAGGTCAACTTTGACCTTAGAATCGGAGCACAATCTTACCCTCAGGCACAATATTACCCCCCACTGAAGGTCGACCTTGACCCAAAATAGCTCTAATGGAAATTCTGTTCACGGATCTCAGAAGTTCTCCAAAAAGGGTATCTAGATCTGATTTTCAATTCATTGTCCTGTACCTGTACCTACAAGAAAAATAATTTTTGTTGTTTGGATGGGGGGTTTCCCTTGGTCAAACCCCATTTTGGAATCAACCTTGAAATGTAATTAAAATTGTAATGAATATAAACAAAGTAAATGGAACTATTCACCTTGCTTATGTTGAAGTCCTTGTGGAGGATTTGAATCCTCGAATCCACAAGTATGGATGCTCCAAATAAATGTAGAAAATTATGTAGGATATTTCAAATAAATTTTATTAGATCTTCAACACCAATCTTGAATGGATCTTGGACTAGGAAGAGGCTTGAATGAATGTGGATGGAGAAATCTTCAGCAAGAGGGCTCCAAAGAGATTGAATCCTTCAATGGCTAAAAATAGATCTCCTTAATGAATGCTTGAATGCTTGAGGATGAATGAATGCTTGAGTACTTTCCTTCTACTTCTTTCTTTCTTGATCACTTGATTTCACTTATGCTCATGAATAATTGATTGATGGATTGATGGATTAATGAAAAAAAATGAGAGAGGAATGCTTCCTTTTATAGTGATCTAGGGCACAAACTTCTAGAGAGGCCAACATTGGATAATTAAATCCCAATTAACCTTAACCCCTATAAATGGACCTAAATTAAATATAATTTAAGATTTACCATTCCAAAATCTGAAAAAGCCGACCCGAAAGTGGGAAATAAAATATTCCAAAGCCCGATATCTCAAAACTTCCAGAACCTGAAATTTGGACATGGGATCAGGGTCAAGGTCAACTCTAACCTAGGTCAAGGTCAAGGTCAACTTTGACCTAGGTTAGGGTCAAGGTCAACCTTAACCCATAAGGTCATCCTTGACCCATAAGGTCATCCTTGACCTAGAAAGTCAAAGTTCTTAGTTTCTCAAAAAAAGTTGTCAGAAAGAGGTTGGAAACAGGGGAGAGAAGCAAAATAGGGGAGAAATAGCTAGATCCAATCAAATACCCATTCAAGGCACTTGACATGACTCTAGACTACCTACTTAGAGGGCTAAAACATTCCTAAATTAAAGTGCTTCCATTTTTTGGTGATACATTTAGCCCCCACTTTAGCAAGAGTATGGACTCGATGCAAACTTTTGGTAAAAGAGATCATAATGAAAAGATGATCCTCTTGAAATCAAAGGGAAAAATAAATCCTCAATCCCCTAGGGACTTAAGTCTTCATCAAATCCAAGATCACAATAAGAGAGACATCTCTAGAAAAGAGAGAGAAGAGGGTGTGATTATCTCACCCAATGAGAACTTATGTCCCATTGTGAACCACACCAAGAAACAACACAACTCGAAAGATAGAATTGAACCACCTAGAAAATGTGGCTAATCACTAGTCAACACATAAAATATTCACTCTTAGGAATATCCTATTCCACAAGAGAAGAGTGAAAAACAAAAGAGATCCAATCTTAAGGACACCTCCGACCTTAAAGGATCAAAATTTTGAAACTGGAGGGATTAAGAGATCCTATGAAATAAAAATCCATGCTTTAAGGATTAGTCACTAATCCATAAAGGGAGAGAAGTATCTTGAAAAATATATGTATATTGAAAGTGTGTGTTTGCAACAAGTGAGCAGAGTGTATGCCCCTATGTTAAAGTCATTGCTAACACTTTAACAAGAGCAATGGCTTTAACGGAAACATAAACAACTCCACTAATTATGTTTCCACTATGAGATGCCCCCAAACGAAGACAAATCAAGGGAAATATCACATAAACATACAAAGAACATAGAAGGGATCTACTTCTTCTTGGGTTAGTATGATCATAAGATAATATATATATGATATTATTGCAAATGAGTTGACATCATTCCCTAAAGAAAGTAGAACTACAATCACAATGGAGGAAAGATTACATAAGAGATACGAACAAGAATATTTTTGGACCATAACCTGGAGATCAAAAAGAATCAGTGCTACCAAGTCATGAATCCAAGCAGACTATACAAGGAAACATTTATGAAGAATAGCACAAGTACAACATAACATGAAAAAACATATAGAGGAATAGAGATACATATAGAGGATTTGTACAATAGGTTTGATTCCTTTATCACCTTGAGCAACAAGGGTCGTATAAAAGAATCTAACAAACATTTAGCAAACACATCACAGGAGAAGCACAGTGCTATAGACAAACACACAACACAAGCTATCATAAAGGACAAGCTGATCAAACATGCCACCTACTCTCCCCATCTCATTCTATATCATTTAGGGAAGGTGGGTAACTCACAAGAGGGACTATATCCAACACAGTAGGAATGATAGCCAGTTCCAAACAAGGATCCTCTTGAAAATCATCATGTTCGATACTAGGTGTAATTGTCAATTGTGATGAAATCATATTAGGTAAATCAGTATGAATGTCAATTGTCTCATATTCATCATTATCATTATCAATAGTATCTTCTTCATCTAGATTAATCAAAATAGGATCTAAGATGTGAATAGAATCATCGTAATCATGCATCTTAACATCATTATTAGCATTAACTTCTTCTAACACATCATGCATAGAATGATCAAAAGAAGGTAAAGAACTTTGAATAATATAATTACAAGCCTTAGCTTGAGCACGATGCTTTTTACGACATTCATTAGCAGATCGATTACATTTTTTCTTGTTTGAAATATGTTGAGAACTAGGAGGAACAACTACCAAATCCTTCACAAGTTCTATAGGAGGATTAATAGGATTATCAATAGACTGACAAGAAACACTAGGATCTTGATTAATAGAACTAGAAGCCATGGATAAAGGAGGTATGGAAGGTGTAGGAAAAAGACCATGACTAAGATCAATCAGAGGTATTCTTAACTTGAGAATCTTGCGGTATTTATAGGCTTGATATGAGCGAAAAAGATTATCAGGTCAAGAAGGACATGAATTAGGTAATGAAGGCCAAAATAAGTCAAGGGTAGCACAATCCCTGGGCCTAGAAGGTTGATATAAACTATGGTTTATCATCTTCACTTCATCATCATGAATGAATGTAAGGCATTTATGGATAGGAGAAGCAACAGCATGCATGGCATTCAACCAAGGCAAACCAAGCTTAACTTGAAATTGATCAAAAGTAGGAACAACAACAAAGGTAGTGTTCACAATTTTACCACAAATTTCAACCAGAAAATCAATAGAACCAAATGATGGATACAAAAATCCATTACAAGTTTGAATCCACACATCTGATGTATCATAAGAATTGTGTTGAAAGTTTTTCATAAAAAGATTTTATTCAGTAATAACATTGACTAAGGATGTAGGATCAACTACACAACCATGGGTAGGTATCTTAGAAATCCTAGCATAAATGTAAAGGGGACCATCAGGATCTTTAATAATCTCAGAATCATCAAAGGTAATCAAGAGTTCCCGAGGTCTTTTATTTTTAGGTATTTTTGAGGTTTAGGTGGAAATTTCAATTTAGGCTGTGGTTGTGGTTTAGGTTGAGGTCAAACTTGAGGTTGAGTTTGAAGCTGAGGTGGAGGTATAGATTGAACAATATGCTCCACTTGATTAACAATGTGATTAATATCATCCATCTTTGAATCATACACAATATCCATAGAAGATGGTTGAGAAATAGTATTAGTATCATGTGTAGGTAAAGGATTCATATAGATTTGAAGGTTTTGATTAGGAGGAGAGATAGATTTGTTCCTACTACCATCAAGATTATCAATAGATAAGGCATTAGAATCAATTAAATCTTGAACCTTATGTTTTAAAGAATAACATTTCTCGATATCATGACCATTCTGATGATGATATTGACAAAAATCTTTAGGATCAAAAGATTTGGATGCTATCATTGTAGGTAAAAGAGGTCAAATAGGAGGTAAAGTAATCATATTAGTAGTTAACAACCTATTCATAATAGAATGTAAAGATTTAGAAAGAGGAGTAAATGTATGATTTAATCAAAAAGTAGTGGATGCAGAAGTGGCATTATGAGATGCAACAACAACTTGATCAGCAACTACATTCGCTTGTTTGTTTATTTTGACATAGTTGTTGAATTTTTGAAATTTGTTTGGATTAGGAGCAGCATCACTCTTGTCAACTGGAATAGGATCCATTGGAGTGTTTCTCTCAAATTGACTCACTTGTAATTGATAATGATGAAGAACTGCACAAAGTTGTTGAAAAGAGGTAAATTCAGTAAGCAAAATTGTATCTCTAATATCCTTTTGCAAATTTGAAATAAACATACATTGAATATCAATATTAGGAACAGGATAAGAAATCTGAGCATTAAAATGCTTAAATATGCAAATAAATTTAGTCAATTTTTCCTTATCACTTTGTTTACAATGCATCAAATCAGTCAAAGACACTTGCAGACCAATGTTATTTTGAAATTGTTGAATAAAGGCATTAGCAAGTTTTGGAAATGAGTCAATAGAATAAGAAGGCAAGGAACAATACCATTATAAGGCCTTGTCACGAAAAATTTCTAGCAAACAACTTGGCTAAAATCCTATGGTCATGAGCATAATCACTACAAAGGATTTGAAATGTTTTAACATGATGAACCGGGTCTCCTTTTCCATTGTAATTCTCGAGATGAGGCATATCAACTTGCTGAGGAACAGGAGTATGAATAATATCTAAGCACACAAGACTTCCCATGTCACATGTAGGAATGATTAACTTATTTTGAGTCAAGGATGCAAGTTATTATTGTAAAGATGACACAGTTTGAGCCAAAATGATGATTGTTGAATCATTAGAAGAAATAGGAGGAATAGAAACATTAGAAACACTAGGTAAAGTGTAAGAAGTTGCAAGAATAGAAGACACAACTAGAGGAACACTTGGAACTATAGTTGGAAGAGGATTAGAATAAGTAAAAGGAATATTATGATAAGAAGGTTGTAATGTAGGAAGGGACACAGGAGGAACACTCATAGGAATAGAGGGAACCATCACAGTCACCAAGGAGGGAGTATAGGTAGGAGTACTAGATAAAGGAATAGAAAAAGGTTCTATACTAATAACAGGAGGAATCAACCCTAAATCTTGAGCTTCTTGAGCTAAAGGTTTAACATTTGAATGCACAAGATGAGTAATACCACGCAAGAGATTAACACCTTGATCGCTATCATGAAGAACTTTCTTAAGAGCCTCGATAGCTTGAATAGAATCTTGATTATGGTTTTCTTGAATAAGCCAATTATCCATTTTATCAAGTTCAGTTGAAAGTTTTTGGACTTGTTCAGGAGGAACTCTTAAAGCATCATCCTCATAATGAGATGAGTGAGAATATTTTTTCTCCATAGTAGGGTTGGAATCATGAATAATCAAATTTTCATCCAGTATTCTAAGGAAAGGAGAGGAAGATTCAAGATCAAAAGCACCCATGAGTCTATGACTTCTTCTAATTGGAATGTTATAGGTAGGACTAGAGGTAGTAAAGCTCATATACCAATGCAATGCAAATGAACTAAGCTAGGAAAACACAAAGTATGAATAAATGAATGTTTTTGTATTTTTATTTTATATGAGATGCAAACATATAAAAGAAATCTAATACATGCAAAATCTAACACCATAAATATGATAGGGCATCTAATTCCATAAAAGAAAAAGGGGATATGTGTGTCGGGTTCAGCAAAATGTAAAGGATATAAAATTGTAATTATAGATAAATATGATACATGTGTGGGAGATGATGGGAAATATAAAATCCACCCCTAAATCCAAACTTCCAAATGAGAGATCCAAATTGATCAACCAAAAGGTTAATACACAAAAGAATCAATCTATGGAGAATATGAATGAAGGAGAAAATGTTATATTTTGTTATGAAAAGTAAGTGCTTGAAATCTAAAATGAATAGAAGACAAATACTAACCTCAAAATAAGGCAAATCTGGAAAAGATTGATTTCTGATGTCTGTGTTCAGTTTCAGGAAATTCTGCAACCTACTTTAGACTAGAAATGCCAAGACAGAGAAAACCCAAAAAAAATTTGTCTTTCAGAGCTAGGTCGACTTTGACCTCAAAATCGGGGCACAATCTTACCCCCCATTGAAGGTTGACCTTGACCTAAAACAGCAACAAAAATTATGTTCGTGAATCTCGGAAGTTTGTCGAAAAGGGTATCCAGATATGAACTTCAATTAGATGTCTTTTACCTATACCTATAAGAAAAATAGTTTTTGTTCTATGGATGGGGGTTTGCCTTGGTCAAGCCCCAATTTGGAATCAACCTTGAAATGTAATTGAAATTGCAATGAATATAAACAAAGTAAATGGAACTATTCACCTTGCTTATGTTGAAGTCCTTGTGGAGGATTCAAATCCTTGAATCTACAAGTATGAATGCTCCAAATGAATGTAGAAATGTATGTAGGATGTCTCAAATCAGTTGCATTAGATCTTCAACACCAATCTTTAATGGGTCTTGGACTAGGAAAAGGCTTGAATGAATGTGGATGGAGAAATCTTCAATAAGAGGGCTCCAAAGAGATTGAATCCTTCAATGGCTAAAAATGGATATCCTTGATGAATGCTTGAATGCTTGAGGATGAATAAATTCTTGAGTACTTTCCTTATCCTTCTTTCTTTCTTGATCACTTGATTGCACTTATGCCCATGAATAATTGATTGATAGATTGATGGATTGATGAAAAAAAATGAGAGAGGAATGCTTCCTTTTATAGTGATCTAGGGCACAAACTTCTAGAGAGGCCAACATTGGAGAATTAAATCCTAATTAACTTTAACCCCTAAAAATGGACCTAAATTAAATATCATTTAAGATTTTACCATTCTGAAATCCGAAATAGCCAACTCGGAAGCGGGAAATAAAACATTCTGAAGCCCGACATCCTGAAACTTTCAGAACCTAAAATTTGGACCTGGGGTCAAGGTCGAGGTTGAATCTGACCTAGGTTAAGGTTGAGGTCAACCTTGACCCATAAGGTCATCCTTGACCCAAAAATTCAAAGTTCTTAGTTTCTCAAAAAAAGTTGTCAAAAACAAGCTGGAAACAAGGGGAGCAAAGCAGAACAGGGGGAAACAAGCATATCCAATCAAATACCCATTCAAGGCACTTGACATGACCCCAAACCACCTACTCAGAGGGCTAAACCAGTCCTAAATGGAAGTCCTTCCATTTTCTGATGATACAGAAAGATGAAGGAAAACCCTCTCAAACTCATAATGCAGCTTAAAAATGTAAATTAACATGAACTCTAGCAATGCAAGCTACATGAAATTGAAAAGGTGTACTTGCAACAGAGCAACTGTAACATAGGATTTTGTGTTCATCATTCATTAGATAATGTTAAGGAACTTATTTTCATCACTGGGCCATTATTAACTGATATTGGAAAATCACACAATCATCACTAGTCATAAGCACAACTATGAAGATATGAATATGATTTATATCAGATTGGAATGTGGAAAGATTCTAACATAAGCATCAAAGACATAAAGGTCAAGATGACTTTGATGTTAGCTTACCTAATTTAATGTAGCAAAACCACTCTCGCATCAAGGCATAGATGTCAAGATGACCATAGGAACAATTGTGCAAAAAAATTCAAGGATGATGCCTCAAATCTCCTAAGTGTTTCAAGGGGACAACAAGAGACACTCTAGAGTTTCAAGACCACACCCACAAGAAGAAAGAAAATAAAAACATGCCCCATGTCCCAAGTCCTCTAGCTATGCATACCAGAGAGACTTATTAGACAAGGACACTCAACAAAAATCAATAACAGTCAACACACAAAGAAAAGATCATGATATAGCTCAAGCATTAAGTGTTGTGTTTTAAAAATTTAAGTGTGTTAACTAATACTGAGTTTCAAGGATAAGGATCAAATGCTTGCAAGTAGGTAAGATCACATGATAAAACTGGGTAAGACCAAACTGACAAGTGTTGAAAAATACTTGATATCAGGGGTTGTGTTGAAAAACACAGTTGGGGTGGTGTTGAAAAACATCATTTGTGAGGTGTCCTAAAGACTAACACATCTAAGATACCAAAGCTAACACATTTATGCCCCCTAGACAAAGACAAAGACCAATTCCAAACCAAGGCAACAAGGACAAGGCATGATGGAGAAAGCCTAAGTGTTGAGGACATGTGCGAAGAAACAGGGGTGCAAAGGCCTCAAGTAGCACTCATTTCCAAGTTTTCACCACTTGGATTTTATTTCATTTTTATAAAAAAAAAAAAATTCAGGACTTTTTATAATTTTTTTGTATTTTTGCTACCAAGGCGCCTATTTCCAGGTTTTCACCAAGGCACTTTTTCTTCTTTTTTTTTTAATTTTTTTAAATTTTTTTGGTACTTTTGGAATATATAATTTTTTTGGAGATACATCAAAGCTCCTATTGCTAGGTTTTCACTAAGATGATCATTTTTTCAAGACATTTTCTGATTTTTAGAATTGTTGACAATATATCTTTTTTTGGATTTTTTCAGGATCAATAAGTATGTACAAAGGATGCTCCCAAACAGAATGGGCATCATGGATAGAACTTCTTCAGGTGAAAGATATTGATAGGATTAGGGAGCTACTCTCCCATTGTTGTAGATAGTAAATAAGCACATGACCCAAAAGTTGTTGTAATGATGTAAGGTCCAAGCCAATTAGGTTCAAATTTTCCCTTTTGATCTCTATGTTGTTGATTGTTAGGATTTTCACATAGGATAAGATCTCCCACTTGGAATTCTCTAGGGTGAACCTTTTTGTTGATGTTTCTCATCTAGAAGTTCTAATTCTTGAAGTCTCATGGCATGGCAGCCTTCATATGTAACTAGACCTTTGAGGGAAACTCTAAGGAATATGAACCTCTAAAGGTAACACTGCTTCAACACCATATGTAAGGGAAAAAATATTAGCCCCAGTAGGAGTATGAATACTCATTCTATAGGCCCACAAAGCTATATTTATCTGTAAATGCCAATCTCTACCACTCTTACAAACTGTTCTATGTAGGATTTTAAGAATGGTTTTATTTGATGCCTCTACTTGACCATTTCCCTGCAGGAAGTAAATGGAGGACCAATGTTGTTTAATCTTGAATTTATTATAGAGTTGTTTAAGGTCTTTATTTTTGAACTGGCCTCCATTTTTAGTGATAATCTTGGAAGGAAGTCCATATCGATAGATGATATGGTTTAGAATGAATAAAGAGACTATCTTGCCCGAGGCAATAGAAAGTGGGACAACTTCGACCCATTTAGTGAAGTAATCAGTAGTAGTAATAATAAACTTGTGTCCACATGATGAGTTGGGATGAATCTACCCAACAAGATCAAAGGCCCAACATTGAAATGGCCAATGAGATATAGAAGGAATGAGCTCCCTTCCTTGAGCATGTATCAGGTTACCATGTTTTTGAAAATTTTCACATGACTTTGCAAAAGCTACTACATCAATCTACATTGTAGGCCAATAGTACCCCACCCTAAGAAACCTTTAGGCCATGGCAAGACCATTGGAATGTCCCCCATAGATGCCCTCATGGATTTCAACTAATGCTTGGTTAGATTTTTCCTTTTCTAAGCATCTAAGAAGTGTTCCATCTAGACCCCTCCTATACAAATCACCAGAGATAAGGGAATGGCGAGAGGCATTTTGGGTAAGGTTTCTGTGTTTAGATCAATTAAAGTTTTTAGGGATAATTCCATCATGAAGGTATGAGTAAATGGCACCATAACAGGCTGACTCATGACTAACAAGGGTACAAGTGACATGAATTTCTTGGGAGTCATAGATAGGGTGATGTAGCTCTTCCACTAGGAATTCAAATCTAGATTCATGTTCCCCTAACTAAAGGAGTGAATCAAGTGTAGCCATAGCATCAACTACTTTGTTTTCTACTCTAGGGATTTTTTGAAACATGACAAATGTGAAGTATCATTTCAAGGAATCAACCATTTTCTTGTAAGGTACCAATTTCTCATTTTTTGTTTGATATTTATCATTGACTTGGTTGATTATCAATTGTGAATCCCCATAGATGTGTAACTATGTGATTCTCCATACTATGGCCATCTTAAGTCCATTTGTTAAAGCTTCATACTCAGCGATGTTGTTTGCACATGGGAGCCATAACTTGTAAGACTTGGGAATCATGTACCCATGAGGAGAAACAAACAACACACTAGCTCCTGAACATTTTTGCATAAAGGATCCATCAAAGAACATCTTCCATGTTCTTTCAGTCATATACATGAGGTGCTCATCTAGGAAATCAACTTGAATAGGTGCATTATCTTATATTTGGAAATCAGCCAATTGATCTACTATGGCTTGTCCTTTGATTGCTTTATGCTCAATATACTCTATGTAAAACTCTGAAAGGATCATCGTCCATTTAGCAAGTCTACCTGTGAGGGCAGCCTTACCTAGTAAATACTTGAGTGGGTCTATTTTTTCTATGAGGTGTATAGTGTGTGCAAGCATGTAATGTCACAACTTTTGGGAAGCAAACACAACTGCAAGGTGAGCTTTCTCAATGTTGGTGTAGTTAACCTCATATGAAACAAGAGTGCGGCTAATATAGTATGTTGCTAATTCTTTCCCATGTTCATCAAGTTGAGCTAGTAATGCCCCCAAGGAAGATTTTGTTGCTCAAATGTATAGAATAAGTGGTTTCCCTGGGATAGGAGGTATTAAAATGGGAGGATTTTCCAAGTATTTCTTGATTTGATCTATGCTCTTTTGACAATCCTCATTCCAAACACATTTGACTCCTTTGTGTAAGTTCTTGTTGAAAGGTTGAGCTCTATTTTCCAACTGTGAAATGAATCTCCTTATGGATTGAAGATGTCCATGAAGACTCCTCATTTGACTAATGTTTCTAGGAGGTGTCATATCTATGATTGTTTGGACTTTTTTGGGGTCTACCTCTATTCCTTTTGCTGAAATGATGAATCCTAGTAGTTTTCCATAGGTGGCACCAAATGCACACTTTTTAGGATTTAACCTTAGTTGAAATTGTTCCATGCAATCTAGAATGACTTCTAAATCATCTAAGTGTGTGTCTCTATTCTTAGATTTGGCCAAGGTGTCATCCACATAATCTTCATGTCATGAAAAATGGCTATCATAGCTCATTGATAGGTGGCTCCTACATTTTTTAATCCAAAAGGCATAATGTTCCAACAATAGCTACCCCATACACAAGTGAATGCAGTCTTTTCTTGATCTTCAGGACCTATCTTAATCTAATTATATCCATAAAAACCATCCATCAAGGAATAAATCTCATAACCTGCAGTCATGTCCACTATCATGTCTATATTAGGAAGTGGAAAGTCATCCTTTGGGCATGATCTATTGACATCTCTAAAATATGTGCAAATTTGAATGGATTTGTCATGTTTGGAAACTAGTACAATGTTTGATATCCATTCAGCATAGTCAATAGCTCTTATGAATCCCGCACCAAGGAGTTTCTCTAATTCCACTTTGACTAGGAGAGCTATGTGAGGATGCATCTTTCTCAATTTCTATTTAACTAGTTTGACACTCAGAGCTATGGACAAGTGATGCATGATAAGATTAGTGTCCAACCCTAGAATATCTAAATAAGTCCATGCAAAGTTGATCTTCTTTTTCTATAAGAACTTAGTGTAAGCTTCTTTTTCTTGTGGTGACAAGGACTGAGCCACATGTACTATATGTGGAGCCTCATTTGTACCCAAATTGACTATTTATGCTGGTTTGATAAGCATTGAAGATCTATCTTGAAAGTAGCTAGGGAGATGATCAAGTACCTCATCTGTAGGTGCCTCAGAGAGGTTTTCACCCTTGGATACGTCATTTCTTTTTACATTTTTTGGTTCTGACACTTCCACATAGTGGTTTTCGCCATCAAAACTCTTATTCTTTTGATTTTCTTTTCTTTTTATTTTGTGACTAAGGTACTTGATGTCTAGCTCTATCATGCTAGTAGTCGGTTCACTAGTGGAAGAGACTACAAGTTCAATGGCATTCAAGTAATAGGTTATCTCATAATCATTTTAAAATGTTAAGAGCCCAAGTTCTTGATAGCATTGGGACCAATCAATGAGGTTAGGATGTACAAGAGGTAATTCAATGACTAGTTCAAGGTTGTAAATGTGAATGATATCATCTCTAATGACCGAAGAGTCAGAGTATGTCAAGTATCCTTCTAAGCTACCCAAATTAGGATCTATCCTAACAAGTGAAGAATCATCGACTAAGGCAACATGTGGGTTCAAATCCTCTAATCCTACATGTGACTCGTCGGCTACCTCAGGTTTAGAACTTGTTTTTGAACTTTGACTAGGATGTTTACACCATGAAGGTTTGGGACGTCTTGATGTGGAAGTTATAATATCATCAAGGGTAACACCTTCTCTTTCCATCAAATGAACAAGATTCTTTTTTTGACATTCTTTGATAGGATCTTCTACATCTGATTCATCTTGTTCTAAGGTTTCAACTCTCATGAGTGACTGGACTATCTGAATCTCCCCAAAAGAGATTAGTGGAAGGGACCCAATCTTCACATACATCTTCTTATTTGTCAAATTAGGTATGTATTGTGGCTCATCTTCACTATCTAACTCATCAAGGATAGGATTAGTGTTCTTGTTGTGATTTTCAAATCCTAGGCCAACCATCTTCTTAGACTTGCATCCAAAAAGATCATGATCAAGGGGTTCATCTCTAGCATCCAATCTATGACTAAGAGGGCCATGTCTAGGATAGCCCATCTATTTGACAAAATTATACCCTCTTCCATAAGCCTTAGGAGAGGGAGAGAAGTTCTCATTGTGCATGTATTTCTCTTCTCTATAAATCCAATCTTTAAAAGCCACCTCTTCTTTCTCATCTTGAATAGGCACTGAGAACCCTACAAACATGCCAAATAAAGTCATAGCTAAAGAGGGAGGTCTCATTTCTTGTGAAGGCTTGCCATAAGAACTAGGTGAAACTGCTAGTGTTGTGAGGGAGTTGAGTTGATACCCCCCCATGCCAAGGTCTACTGACTTGATCTTGTCTTTACATTTAGCTAAGGTTGCATTGAAGTATTATGCTTCTCTATAGAGGGGAACATGAGTACTCACTAAAACTGAGTTAATAGATAAAGTGTTATCCCCAAGTATACAAATCTCTATTCCATTGTAAGGGAACTTAACACACTAATGATAGGTAGATGGCACTGCTTGCATATCATGAATCTATGGTCTACCGAGTAAGATATTATATGCAAAGGGTCCTACATCAACTATTTGGAATAAAACATCTTTTTCAATAGGGCCAATCCTAACAAGAAGGATGGCCAACCCCTTGGAACTTCTTTTCACCTCATCATAGGCTTTGATAGTGATCTTTTTTCTAGTATCTATGACTTGTTTAGAATAACCCAACGTCTTCAAAAGACTCAAGGAACAAATATTAAGCCTAGCAACCCCATCTATCAACACGTGCCTAACATAGGTTTTGTAGATCATGACCTCAATATGAAGAGTGAGATTGTGTGAGTGGCTCAAAGCTTTATCATCATCCTCTGAAATGGTAAGGTAATGAGGGATGGCAATATGGTTAACCATGTTCTAGAATTGATCAATGTCTAAGTTGTTGGGGACATTTTCTACAAGCAAAGAATTCTCAAGAACTTGCTTGTGTCTTGGGGACAACTCTAAGAGCTCAAAGATTGAAATATGAGCTAGGGTTCTTTGCAACTGATCAACAAGATTATAGCATGACTTAGGATTGACTACTCATTTTAAGGTGACATTCTTCGATGCCACTTTCTTTGGTTTACTTGGTTGACTTGAATTGGGTCCTCTAATGACAAGGGTACCTTGACTTTGTGTGACAACATTGAGGATTTGAGATGACACTCTAGAGTTAGGACCCCTTAGCACCAGGATGGGTTCTTCATCAAAGATAGGAGGAGAGTCCATGTCTATATCATAACCATAGGGATCTTTATCCCTCATCATGTTGACATTCTCTTCTACAACTTCAAGCATGTTGACAACATTCTCTACATCTGTGTAAGTGTAATTGACCTCAGCCTTACCATTCCTAGGTTTAGAGGTTTCCCCCTTCTTATACTTGGGAAAATGTTCTTTGAATGCCTTATTGTCTATGTTGGTGTTCAATCCATCTACCTTAAGTTTTCCATTCTCAATTAGATCTTGGATGATATGTTTGAGTTTCTAGTAGTTTTCAATATCCTGTCCAATGCCATTTTGAAACTTGCAAAAGGCTTTCTCATCCCACCAATGTGGCTTGACATCAGGTATATAATGCTTTGTGGGGTCTTGAGGATGTGAAAGGTTATTGGAAATGAGTGTTTTGAAGACATCTTCATATGAATCACCAAGTTTTGAAAACTGACATCTCTCTTTCCTAGGCTTATCTTGATATCTTGGCTTGTGTTCTTATTGATTAGATGCATTGAGTTTCATGGCTTGAACAGTACTAGACAAGTGGAGAACAACTTGATCTTTGGGTTTGGAGGAGTCCACAACTCCATCATCAACCACTTGTTTGTTCATATTCCAATGTGAGTTATTTCCTTTATCCTTATTAGGGTTGTTATTTTGACCATTGTTGTTGTTGTTGTTTCCATGTTTGGTCAAAATTCCTTGTTCTCTCAAAACATCCTCAATCCTACATGTGGTTTCAACCATGGTGTCAAAGGAATCAAAAACCATCTTCCTAACTTCATACCGCATTTTGGGAACCAAGTTTCTAACAAGGATATCAATCTTCTCATTTTTAGGGATGGTCCTAGAGTAGAGAGAGAATTGTCATCTCCACCTCTGCAAGAAAGTGACAAAGGATTCCCCTTGATTTTTCTTTAGGCTGCATAAGTCCAACATGGTGATAGATCTTGAAAGGTTGTATGCAAATTTTTGGACAAATCTATGGATGAGTTCTTTGAAATTCTTAATGGGGGGAGTTATGTTGGTGAACCATTCCATCACTTGACCCTTAAGACTCTTTGGGAATAATCTCATGAGGTACAAGTCATCTTGATGGAACTCAAAACTTGTGGTATAGAATTGATGCACGTGATCATGTGGATCTCCATTCCCATCATACTTTTCATATTGAGGGATCTCAACCTTTCTAGGGAAGTCTTTGATGTTAAAAAAAATTTCAAAAGGATTAGGACAAATTGAATCAAGTGAGAATGAACTCTTGGGTTCCAACTATATATAGTCAACTGTGGACCTCTAATCCAACTACACACGCAACATAGTCATCACTCACATGATCAAATTATGAGAGAGAGTATGAATTACTCAATCTGAAATCCATGGTGAAGTGACTTGTTGCCTCCTATGTAGATAGGGTGTTTAATTACTCTTAGAACGAGAGCCAACAACCATAAGACCAGTTCTACAATGGAGGATTTGAAAGCATGAAGATTGAACAAAATGAAATTAAGCTAAGATGAATATGCAACTAAAACTAAGAATGAAGATGCAATTATATTAAGAGCTTGAAAGAGATATGAAGTGCAATTTAATCTAAAGTAATTGAAAAGAAATATGAGATTAGATTAAGCTATGAGCAAATAAGCAAACTAAATATCATGAAAATGTAATATTAAAGTAAATGAAAATTATACTAATATGCAATAAAAGCTTTGAATTAAAGAAATTGCGACACAAAAATACTATAGTTTAATTACTCTCAAAAATTGCCTCTTTTTTTGAATGAAGAAATGAGGCTCATTAAATAGACAAGCCCAGGAAGAGAATGAAGGGGTTCTTGATTTGAAACTCCTGACTCTTCATTCCCATTTGAGACAAAAATGCATAAATTACTTAATTAAAAGAATGGAAAATGCCACACAGGGTGACCTTTCGAATATTGTGACTTATTAATTCAAAAAGGAGTGTCCATTCAAATAACAAGTAATTATTAATTCCTTTTCATGTATATTATCCAAATGGGGTGGGTTTAATTTAATTCCAAGCACTTAGGACTTTAGGATTAAATTAATTTATCATAGGGGTAATTTAGCTAATAAAAGTCGAAGACTTTAGGAATTAATTTTAATATTTGATTAATGCAATTTAGGGTTTTTTCAATTGACATCAAGTCAAATTAAGTCAAGTAGGAGAGAGAAAATTGCCTCAAAAACTAGGACTTTGAAGATGTAAAATTGATGAAAATGCACCAAAATTGATTGAAATTAATAGGTGCCAATTTTAGGGTATTACATTTGCCCCTCTTTGAATTCATGTGTGAACAATGCGTTGATTCAAAGAATAGTCTAAAGTGACAGATGATGAGAAATTCAGAAGTCTAGGTTAGGTTGCCAAGACACCGAACATATCAAAGCATGATTTTTTGAAGTCCAAGTTAGATTGTGAAGACAATGGTCTTGAGAGAAGATGAGAATCAAGGTTAGATTGCCCCAATCCCCAGAATGAGATTCAGATGCAGACTTAGGACTATCTCCAAAATCAAGGTTAGATTTCCCTAATACGAAGCTTAGCCCTCCGAGACCCAAGTTAGATTGCCTAGATAACGGTCTAAGAGATATTTTGAGAGCCATCTCTAGAACAATGCTTGACTCCCAGGAATTAGGGTTACATTTCCCCAATGCCCAAAATATTTTGAGAACCATCTCCAGAATGAAGCTTGATTCTTGAGGATCCAAGTTAGATTGCTCAGATACCTAAAAGATAGATGACCAGATAGCAAGATGTGAGGCACCAAGATGCCCCTAGCAATGAGAACTGATGATTCAGATCATACTGATTCAAGAATTGATTCGACAAGATTAAAATGATGTAATCATCCTGCCCCCTCGAGAGTGAAATTGAAAGATGACATATCGAAAGGATAATTGACAACAAGAGGTTGCAGAGCAGAAGTAATTAGACTAGATTTGAGAAGCTGCAAAAGAAAATTGGAGCAAAGCAGAGGTCATGTTGACCAAGTTTGACCATGGTTGACCAAATTTGACTAGAGTTAACTTTGATGAAAAGAGAAAAGATCTTGAGAACATGATGCAAACATGAGGGTCTAGTAGGAAGATGATGCCAGAAGGTTGACTGCACAAGCGTCTGATCCCAAAGGGTCCCAGAATTTAAAATGTGATTTCAAGCTATCTAGAGATGTCAAATTTTTATTTTGACCTAAAAATAGATTCAGAGCAGTCAATTTAGCCAAGGGTGCAATTTTCACGCAAAATGGAGCACTTTTGAAAATTAGGTCAAAAGCTATATAAGGCTCAGAGGGGTCATGTTCAATTCATTATTCATCTTCGTCTTGTGATTTTGAGCTCTGAGAGAGAAATGGAGGGTCTTCCGCTGCATACATATCAATTTGAGTGTTCCCAATGACACACCCGACTAGCGGAGTATGGTGCACCTGTAAGTAGTCGATAAACCTCCTTGCATTTCAATTCATACCACTTTTTAGGTCAATTTAGGATGATCTAGCATAGTTTTAGGTCATGTTCTTCCAATCTCACGTGAGGAAGTAGTTTCCTTGCACCGGCTTAGATCTCCTCTCATGTGAGGAAGTAGATTCCTCACATGAGTTAGGTCTTCTTCACACGAGCTCTATCTGGAAGCTTGCGCAAGCTAAAAGCTAGTCCCATGCAAGATTTCTCTAGTTCATGCAAGGTCAAGTCCTGTCTCGCGTGAGGAAATAGTTTCCTCGCGCGAAAAGCTGCTGTAGATTTTGAATTCTTTTGGTCAAAATTTGTCAAATTAGCATAAAATCAGCCAAGTAGAGTTTCACAGAGTCATGTCTAGGATAGATGCCTTTCTGCATTTGTTGTTGTTGTTTTGAAAACCATCATGTTGAGATACTGATCCAATGTCGTCGCTTTCTTTGTAGGTTGACTTTCCCAATGTTGCCTTCAGGACACACCATCTGGTGATCACTACATTAGTTCAGAGACTAATGGATGTAGAGAGTGCTCACATTGAGGGACTTAGTTTGGGATTTTTGTGTGATTTACCTGACATTAGGGTAAATCATGGTCTTCTTGGTGCACTTCTAGAGCATTTCCATTTAGAGATGAACACTTTCCACTTTTTGATGGGGGAGATGACTGTGACTCTTGAGAAAATATACAAGATTATGTGGATACCTATCCATGGTGCTCGAGTAGAATATGAGACACAACCACAGCAGGGTACAGTAGCCTTGAGGATGATCTTCAGAGATGATCTAGTGATGGGTCGGGCCATCTCCTGGGATGATTTGATCAGCAGGCACGATGGCGCTCATCCATTTGTCATTGTTCTTGCTATGTTTCTAAGCTGCTACCTTTTTCTAGATCAAGGTCAGCATGGTCTAGAGTGTGGCTGGGGTACGATGCTACGAAGGATGTTGGAGAGGTTGGCCATTAGGTTTATATGGGGTGAGTGCATGTGAGCCCACATGTATTATGAGATGCATAAGATAGTATATCACAGTGTGAGGATGATAACAATAGGTGTCTTCATCTTACAAATCTAGGCCTAGAAGAATCTCCCTATTTGCAGGCCTATATTCCATGATACACAATAGGCACTGGAGCCTTATATTTATAGGTACACAAGTCCGATGACTCAACCTCTACTGGGTAAGATGGAGCAGTGGAGAGGATAGTTGGATGACATGGCAGCTATAGTCTAGAGACCTTGGGTTGCCACCGAGCCCTGGGATGATGCTTGTCAAGATCTTTCCTTCATGTTTGTATCTCATCCACTGATTACACGGAGTGTTACCATTATTGAGAGATTCCTTCTTACATGCATCCTACACCAGTTTGGTAGGCAGCAGGACATATCACATGAGTATTGCCCCTATGCCTACTTCTCTGATGAGGAGAAGAAGGGGTGGCATGCGAGACTGGATATAGGGTGGTGTGCAATAGAGGCATGCATTCTAGTAGCATGATGGGACTATATGGTGGATGTCACCAATGCAAGGGTGATGCTTGCATACAAGGACCAATTGATTGCACATCCTCATCCAAGATTCACAGATCCTATTGGTATGGGAGCACATTAGTAACCCTACATAGCAACAATAGGTACTGGATCAATAGCCACCTGCTCAGCAGCCAATAGTTTAGCAGCTTGCACAATAGGGATAGCAATAGTAGAGAGTGTTGAGACCCCAATCAAGATAGACTAGCATCCCTACTAGGACTATGGGCTCAGATGCAGGAGCTGGGAGCAGTGGGGCTCAGCAGAGGTCCACTAGGTAGCAAACAAGTGATACATCATAGTAGGCACCTGATGATGATACTGATATGCCTGATATTTCAGTAGGAGAAGGTACACTAGAGCTACAAGAGGCCCTCAAGAAGAGTCATGAGAGAGTTAGATAGGTCCAACAGGAGTGGGATGACTATCACACTCGAGTCATTAGAGAGGAGACACAGGTAGCTGATAGGGACACTAAGATTAGGCAGCTATGGGAGGAGCTAGCACGATTGAGGATTGAAACTAGATACAAGGCTGCTCAGGTAGCTTATTACTATGCATCTTACTATGGGGTTGTTCTAGATCTGTCAGAGCAGGTACCACCCTTTGCTGATTATGCTAGAGCTCCGCAAGCACCCCCACAGGCACCACCATAGCAGGCACCACAAGCACCCCCACAGCAAGCACCTCCACAACGGTCGATGCCTCTTCCACAAAGACCATTGCCACCACTCCTCCAGGTGGTGTGGGACCTAGCTAGCACATTTTGATATACCTGTACATTGTAGTCCATTTTTGATACTGTGCTGGAGTAGCACCTTCTCTCTTATACATGACATTGTTCAAGATATATATATGAGATCGACAGTTTGATATCATCATACTTTTTGATATATTGCTTTGATATTGATGTTTTATGAGATGTTTCTATATGCTTAGATGTATGGATAGAAATGTATGAAATGCACATGCTTCCTTTTATGAATATGAATATGCACATGGTTATTTTTATGATGATGCAATGTGAAATGCAGTGATAGATGGATAGAATGTATGCATATGTGTAATGTATGATTTGAGTTATGCTTATAGTGGATGCACATGTATATGTAGATGCAAATGATATTATGGATGCAAATGGAAATGAAATGAAAATGCAATGGATATGTAATGTATATGGTACTAATCATCTCATGTAGGATTGTTGCAATATATGATAGGTACTAATAAAAAAGATTATGTTTCAAAGATCAAGAGCAAAGACCAGACACATGTGTAGCCAAGATGAAACTAGGACAAAAGATGAGAACCTTTGATGAATAGAAAGAAATAAATAGAGTAACAAGATATCATCTCAAATGCAAGCTTAACATGAACATGCAAACCTAAGCTAAAATGCAAGCCTAGAATGAAAATGCAAGCCCTAGCACTTGGTTGTTGGACTCATCATATTATCATCATCGAGTTCATTTAAGCACAGGATGATCAAAAGATGTCATATAATCCTCACTAACATTACAATTATGAGAATATGAATATGACATAAGTCTTAGATTTGTTGGAATGAGGTGTAAGCATTAACGCACATGAAGCCAGAATGATCTGAACACCTATTCCTTTTGATTTAGCAAGTTAACATAAGTCTCAAAGCACAATTGCTAGAATGACCTAAATGTTGCTTATGAATAAACACATCAGACATGGGAGAGTTCCTTCTTTTGCCAAAGAGTGTTCACAGTGACCCTTACGTTCACTTAGCAAGATGAGCGTTAGTGATTTTACTTGTAGCAGAAAGAAGTCACTCAAAATAGATAAGGAGAAGAACCAACCTCACCAAAGCATCCATATAAAAGGAGTTGAGGTATGCATGGCCATCCAATACAAGATGAAGGCTCTTATAGATGGACACCCCTCTTATATGAATTCATTGGATCATTAGAACTAAACCAGCAAACAGAAAGCAAAGGAAAGATCATGCCCCCAGTCTTTGTGTTTCTCATTCAAGAAAGACATCTTAGATTCACTCAAGGGGAAATGATAAAGAGAACAAACAAAAAAACAAGAAAATGAAAAGCTCAGCATGCTTTAGAGGAACAAAAAGTTAGTTTTAGTTTAAGTTTACATTTGTGTTCAAGCAGATTGAAGTCGAATCGGAAGCGAACAATGTTCAAAGTCTCGACGGGATAGCAATAATAGGTAGATGTAGTGGGAACCACTGGTGACCATCGTGGGAGACAAAGTCTCGAGAAGATCAAAGCGTATACCAAGTATCAGCAGGAAAATGTAGTGAGAACCACTGGTGACTGATACGATGAAGATTCTCAAAAAATGAAATAAAACACAAGCGAAACATCAGCAGGCAGACACAGTGAGGACCACTAGTGACTGATGTAAGGAAGAGATCCCAAAAGAGAGAGGTTTGAATGAGAGCTAAGTATCAATAGGCAAGCATAGTGAGAACCACTAGTGACCAATACATGAGAGATCCTCAAGGAGAGAAATCTCAAAAGTAGTTAGACATCAGCAGGCAGACGCAGCGAGAATCATTGGTGACTAATGCATGAACAAAACTTCTAAAAGTGATAGGACAATGCCCCCTAGACCAAGAAGGTGCCCCCAAGTGTGAACTAGTTCCAATCCATGAAGATTCTAGGAAAATCTCAAAGACAGCTGAAGGCAAGTCCTTGAGCTAGCAAACTAAAGCAGGAAGTGAACTAAAAGCAGGAAACAAACTAAAGCAAGAAAGCAAAGAGACTAAAGTGGGAAACTAAGAGCCACGTGATGCTGAGATGAGATGTAGCTTCAGGAAACAAGAGGTGCTTGTTTACCAGGTTTTCACCATCTTGGCAAAGATTCTATGTTTGCTACCATGATGCCTGTTTACCAGGTTTTCATCAATGGCACATTTTCTCTTTTTTCATTTTTTTTGTATTTTTCTCTTTTTTGACTTTTTTTGTATTTTTGAATATTTCATTTTTTTGTATTTTTTATCTTTTCACCTTTTTGTATTTTTTCAAATTTTCTATTTTTTTTAATTATTATCAAGGCGCCTGTTTACCAGGTTTTCACCAAGATAATAGATGCATCAAGGTGCCTGTTTACCAGGTTTTCACTAAGATGATCATTTTTTCAGGACATTTTGCAATTTTTAGGATTTTTTGCAATAGATCATTTTTTTGGATTTTTTCAGGACCAATAAGTATGTACATGAGCACATAGAGAATGCCTCAGTTGTAGAATTTCTTCAAGTGAAGAGCGTTGATAGGCTCTTTGAGTTGTTCTCCTTCAATAGTGGAGAGTCGATAAGCACCAGACCTAAATGTTGTAGTAATGACATACAGACCAAGCCAGTTTGGTTCAAATTTCCCTTTCTAGACTCCCTGCTACTGATTTTTGGGATTCTCTCTCAGGACGAGATCACCCACTTGGAATTCTCTTTGTTTGACTTTCTCATTGTAAGCTTTAGACATCCTCTTTTGGTATGCTCTTAGATGATCGAATGCCACCTTCTAACATTCATCGAGTAACTCAAGCTCTTGAAGCTGAGATATTCTATTTTCTTCATTAGTGATGAGGCCCCTCGGAGAGATTCGCAATGTCAAAATCTTGACCTCGATAGGCAATACTACTTCTACTCCATAAACCAAGGCAAAGGGCATAGCCCCTGTTGGTGTCCAAATACTTGTTCTGTAGGCCCACAAAGCTGGATTAATTTGGAGATGCCAATCTCTACCAAATTTATGAACTGTTCGGCGCAAGATTTTCATAATTGTCTTATTAGAAGCCTCTACTTGTCCATTACCCTAAGGATAATAGATAGATGACCAATGCTGAATAATTTTGAATTTGGTGCATAAGTCTGTCAAGTCCTTATTTTTGAATTGTCCCCCATTGTCAGTGATAATAGATGAGGGTATACCATATCTGCAAATGATATAGTTCAGTATGAACATAGCAATAGTCTTATCATCAGCTACAGCTAGAGGCACTGCCTCAACCCACTTGGTAAAGTAATCAATAGCTGTGATGATAAATTTGTGCCCTCTTGAAGAAGAAGGATGTATTTGACCGACCAAGTCAAAAGCCCATTTCTAAAATGGCCAAAAACTGATGAGAGGACTAAGCTCATGAGCAAGAGCATGAATCATATTTCCATTAAATTGGCATTGTTTGCAAGTCTTGGCATATTGAACAGCTTCTTTTTCCATGTTCGGCCAGTAATAACCAGCTCTAATAAGTTTCTGGGCTAATGTCAGACCACTAGAATGAGACCCACAGATACCTTTGTGTACCTCAACTAGTGCACATTTGGACTCATCAGATTCTAAACACCTAAGGAGAGTACCATGTAGACCCCATCTATACAAGTCATTTTCTATGAGGACATACTATGAAGCAGTATGAATTAGGTGATGCTTTTCATTCTAGGTATAGGTGTCTAGAATGATTTGGTCATGAAGGTAGGAAAAGATATGGTGGTAGCACGATGAATCATGTCCAATAAGTGAATAGATTATCCTAGATTTAGGAATATGATAGGCAGGGTAGAGTAATGCCTCCACCAGGAATTCGTGTCTAAATTCATTTTTTGGCATTTGTAACATTGAAGCAAGAGTGGCCGTAGCATCAGCTGCTTTATTGTCTACCCTTGGAATCTGCTAGAAAGAAATGTGTGCAAAGTACTGTTTGAGATCATCCACCATTCTTTTGTAAGGTATTAGCTTGTCATCTTTAGTTTGGTAGACATCATTGACTTGATTGATGATTAACTGAGAGTCTCCAAAGACCTTGAGCTCATCCACATGCCATTCAAGGGCTATCTTCATTCCATTAATGAGAGCTTCATAGTCAGCTATGTTGTTTGTGCAAGGAAACAACATTTTATACACTTTTGGCAATGAGTATCTTTGAGGTGTAACAAATAGAATGCCTACACCGGATCCTTGCTGAGTGAATGATCCATTAAAGAACATGCTCCAAGATTGATGTGTGAGAAGCATGATGAATTCATCTAGGAATTCAATACTCAAAGGCTAATGATCTTTCAAAGGAGCTTCCACCAGCTGATTAGCAATTGCTTTTCCCTTAATAGCTTTTCTTTTCACATACTCAATGTCAAATTCACTAAGTATCATCACCCACTTCGCTAATCTACTCGTGAGGGCAGCCTTGCTTAGTAGGTACTTTAGTGGATCAATTTTTGCAATAAGCCTTATGGTGTGAGCTAGCATATAATGCCACAACTTCTAAGAAGAAAATACCACTGCTAAGCAAGCCTTCTCAATGATAGAATAATTCATTTCATAGGAAACCAATGTTCTGTTGATATAGTATATGGTTCTCTCTTTGTTGTTCTGATCTTCTTACACTAGGAGAGCACCCAAAGATGTGTTTGTTGCTGAGATGTACAGTATAAGTAGCTTCCCATGAATAGGAGGCATCAAAATTGGTCGATTAGAAAGATATTATTTTATTTGAGTGAATCCCTTGTCACATTCCTCATTCCATTCATAGGTCACATTCTTATGCAAAGTTTTAGTAAATGGTTGTGACTTGTTGGCCAACTGTGAAATGAAGCATCAGATAGATTGTAGCCTTCCTTTTAATCCTCTCATTTGACTGATATTCTTGGGTGGAGGTATGTCCATAATAGCTTGCACCTTTTCAAGATCAACTTCTATGCCTTTAGCTGAAATGATATAACCCAAGAGTTTCCCAGAAGTAACACCAAAAGCACATTTCTTTGGATTAAGTCTAAGACTAAATTGTTCCATGCGGTCAAGGATGGGACCCAAATCTATGAGATGAGCTCTTTGCTACATGCTTTTGGCTAAAGTATTATCCACATAATCCTCCATCATTTTATGCATCATATCATGGAAAATAGTAGTAACAACTCTCTGATATGTTGCTCCAGCATTCTTAAGCCCAAAAGGCATGACATTCCAGCAAAAGGTGCCCCAGGCACATGTAAAAGTGGTCTTTTCTTGATCTTCTGGTGCAATTTTGATTTGATTATAGCTATAAAATTCATCCATCAAGGAATACATCTCATATCCTACTATCATGTCTACTAGCATATCAATATTAGGCAGTGGGAAGTCATCTTTTGGAAATTGCCTTATTTAGATCTCTAAAATCTATACACACACAAATGGATTTATCATGTTTAGTGACTGGAAAAATGTTTGAAATCCATTCTACATAATCAATAGTTCTTATGAAACCAGCCTTAAGAAGCTTTTATAGCTCTACTTTGACCAAAAGCACTACGTGTGGATGCATCTTTCACAACTGTTGTTTAACAGGTTTGATTCCTAGTGCAATGGAAAAATGGTGCATGATTAGATTGGGGTCTAATCCAAGCATGTCAGAGTAGGTAAATGCAAAGTTTATTTTCTTTCTCTAAAAGAAGCTCGTGAACTCTTCTTTTTCTTCAGCAGACAATGATTGTGCTAGATGAATAATCTCTGGAGCAGCCTCTCTACCCAAATTTACTGGTTGTGCCAGCTCAATCAATACTGATGACCTCTCTTGAAAGTGGCTTAGAAGTGTATCAAGTATCTCATCCTTGGGTGCCTCTAAGAGGTTTTCACCCTTAGATGCATCTTTTATTTTTACTATTTTTGGCTCTAATACTACCACAAAGTGGTTTTCACCATCAGAGCATCTATTTTTTCTTCTTTTAATTTTTTTACTAAGATACTTGATATCCACCTCTATCATGTTGACACTACTTTCACTGGTGGAGGACATCACAGGTTCAATCGCATGGAGGTAATAGGCTAGATCATAATCATTCTAGAATGTTAGGACTTCATTGGATTTAGAAGGGGAGTTCGAGTTTATCAGATCGGGACGGCGGAGTGAAAGGGGAGTAGTGACTGGTTCAACTACGTTCACAGTATAACCCTCAAAAGCATTGATGAGCAAGTCAAGACCTAGAGTGATCTCATCCAAAGGAGTGTTTGAATCCCTATAAGACCTTACATTGGAAGTAGAGGACATGTTAACATTAGTGGTGTCTATTTCATGTGGCCTAGCGCTAGACCCTTCACCTACTTCAAGGAGTCTTTCATACATGTGAACAGTATCTATGTCTACATCATAAGTAGCATTAGACAAAGAGTCAAACTCATATTCATGTGAGTCAATACTTGATGTGGGAATTTCATTAGTAGTATCATTAGACTCATTATTATCCCTTGTGACATTAATAGCTTGCTGGAGTTGTTCTTGTTCAAAATACTTTTGAAAATGTGGTGGCCTATATCGTTCACCTTGGAAATTTGGATCATCATTTAGTGTTTCTTTCCATTCCTCATATGTGAATTGATACACTAAAGAAGTTTTATTAGAATAATCATTAGAATCAGTATCTATCTCTACCATATGGAGATAGGCTCATCAGGTTCTACAAAGAGTGCCACAAGATCTGGAGGAATAGGATATGGAAATGTATCTTCATCAGAGCTAGCCTCTGGATTCACTTCTGGAGTAGCATCTTCAATTTCTTGTTTAGGTTCAGATTCAGGCTCAGGAGCTGACACAAATTTCTTGGTCCCCAAATGAAAGGGATTCTTTTTAAAGCCTAAGCCACTAGTATCTTTTGTGCAGCAACCCGTAGCTTCAATGGGTTTTAGTAAGCCATTATCATTCTTTCCTGTAGGACCACTCCCCTTATAACCGAAGCACTTCATGATCTTGAAGGCCTCACTATATGGTTCTTGCTCTAAATATAGAGGTGGAGTAGTTGTTTCAGTTGTTTCTTTTCCCTTATAGATCCATGCTCTGATAGTTCTCTCTTCATCCTCATCTTCTAAAGGCGTAGAGGCCCTTACAAAGGCACCATCATAAACTATTTGAGGAGCATTAGAAAGTTTGTTATTCTCAGAAGGTCTCCCATAAGAGCATGGAGATAGAGGTAGAGTAGCCAATGATAGCATAGGTTTAATTCAGTATTCTCCCATGCCTGTATCCTTAAGTCTCAAATTTTGTTCCATTTCCTTTAGCTTAGCATCATAAAACTCAGTGGATTCTCTATTTTCTAGAACAAAGCTATCTGTGGATTGCGCAAGAGTGTTGCAAGAGAAATTGGTCTTAGCAGGCATAGTGACTTCTACCCCATGGCATGGGAACTTAATGCATTAATGGTATGTGGATGGAATAGCCTGCATCTCATGAATCCAAGTCCTACCCAACAAGATATTGTAGGCAAGAGGAATATTGAGCACTTGGAAAGTAACATCCCTTTCAACAGGACCTACATAGATAGGTAGCACAACTAAGCCTTGGGACTTGCATTCTTCCTCATCATAAGCTTTGATGGTAATCTTTTTGTGAGGGTCTATGCAATTCTCATCATAACCTAGCTGAGTGAGCAATTTAGCAGAATAGATATTAAGACCAGCACCATTGTCTATGAGCACTCGACAAACACGCTTAGGGCCTATCATGACCTCTATATGCAAGGGAGCATTATGCAGGTGACTCAAATAGTGATCATCTTCTTCAGAGAAGGATAGATAGTGAGGTGAAGTCAAATGACCCACCATCGACTAGAACCGGTTGAGATCAAGATCCTTAGGAATGTTTTCCTCAGCAAGGGCTTTATTTAAAATCTACCTGTGAGCAAGAGATATTTTCAACAACTCAAAAATGGTAATCTGAGCATTGGTTCACTGGAGTTGATCTAAGATGCTATAACTAGCAAAGCTAGTAGTAGGAATAGATTTCATGTTCTTGTTGGTGGGGCCAATAGCAGTCTTATCTACAATTTGCTTCAGAGCAGATGTGGAAGTATCGGGTCTCTTATCCATAGTTTTCTTCAGAGTAGACGTACCTTTCAAAACAACTCTTCCTCGTGATCAAGTGACAACATTAGCACAGTCTTGAGATTTTTTAGATTCAGACGAATGAGAAGTAGAACTATGCAACATAAAAGGAGCCTTATATTTGGGAGCATCGTCGCTCCCTTTAGAAGTGATAATGTCATAATACTCTATCTTGACAGGTTCAATCATACCAATAACATTGTCATTATTAGTGTATGTGTAATTGACTTTAGCATTGGTATTCTTGGTATTTGAAGATTCACCCTTCTCATGAGGAGGAAAGGGATCCTTAAAAGCTTGATGGGCTGAATTCTTATTATGGTTCTCCATGAGAATGTCACCATTGTCAATGAGATCTTCAACTTTATGTTTCAGTTGGAGACAAGTAGAAGTCTTATGACCAATGTTTTGGTGATAGTCATAGTAATCATTATCATTCCACCAATGAGGTCATGGTTGTGGGTCATAAGTACACTTTTCCAAAGGAGTAAGAACCTGATTCTCTATAAGAGTTTTATAGACCACATCAAGAGGCTCTCCCAAAGATGTGAATTCATGCTTCGGTCGAGAGGCTGAAGCTTTGTTCCTAGCAAATCTTGAGTTTGCTGATTATCCATTGTGGTCTTTTCAATAGCCTTAGCCACTTGTATACTGGAAGTAAGATTAAAAGTAGGCTTTGAAGGTTTCGTAGTAACATTATCCACCACTCCATCATTTACTACATCTCTATTCTTATTGACAGTCTTTCCTTTATCCTTGTTTATTGTCCTTATTCAAACTTAATTCTCCCTTCTTGATCATAAAGGCCTCTATTCACACTGCTTGTTTGATCATACTATCAAAAGTAAGAGGACCTTGCAATTGCACTTGGTATCTGAAGTCTAGAACAAGATTGTCCAAGAAAATGTCGAGTCTCTTAGACTCTGGTAGCTTGTGAGGACACTTCATACATAATTGTCTCTACCTTTGGAGAAATGTTAGGAAAGATTCTCCTTGTCACTGTTTTAAATTGCAAAGATCTCAGATGTTGACCGAATGCTGAATATTATGTGAGTAGTGCTAGAGAAAAAGATTATCCATTTCCTTAAAAGTCTTAATACCATTAGGCAATGTAGAGAACCATTCCATAGTTGGTCTGCCCAAACTACGAGGAAACAAGCACATAAGATATGTTTGATCATGTATTAATTCCATGGACAATGCACCAAAATCCCTTAAGTGATCTTGGGGATCAATTGCTACCAAGTATTTTTCATATTTAGGGAGTTCTACACCTTTGGGAAAAGGTGGCATATGAAGACTTCTGTCAAAAGGGAAAGGAAAAATGCTTTCCATCATAAATTGTTGAGCGGGTTTGTCTTTATTCTTCGCAAGTTGACTAATCTGATTTTGCATGTCTCAGACCATCTTTTGCAACTTTGCGGTCTCATTTTCTTCTTCCTTAGCTACAAGTGTTTCAACTTGATAGTATCGGGGTAACTTGGCCCCTTGTTTAGCTAACTCAAGGAAGTACTTTTCTTTCTCCTCTAGGAGAAGGATCTCCATCATTTTAATAAGACCCTTATTAGCTTTGGCAGTGTCTATATCCTGTTTGAGTTATCACCTCATTTTCATTCCCAAGAATCTCATAAATGCTCAGAATCTGATCTTGTTGCTGATCATCTTGGTTTTGATCGAATGAAGGAGGGTGATAGAAGTATGCAGGTTGTCAATCGCCTTGAGGTTTTCTTTGAGATTGATCATCATAATGGGACTAATGTTGGTCATGTTGAGATTGACCATGAAGCTACTCATTTTGAGTTTGAGCATGATGCTAGTCATTAGAGGATTGACCATGATATTGATTGTTTTGAGATTGATCAAAGGTTTGACTGTACTTTCCCAGTTAGAAGTCAAACGGATCACCCATCTTGTTGTAGGCTTGTGTAGTACATGAATTTTTAGTGAAATGATATGTCTAGTGCTGAAAGGGCATGGCCACGGTAACCTTTTGTGAATGAATAGGATCAAAAGATTTAACAAATTCAGGCAAGAAGCTATCATCAACAGTATCACTAGGTTCAATGATAGAACTATCCTCAGCAGGATCAATAGGTACGGTAATAGGATTGGTCCGAGGAAGAGGTCTTCCAAAGTTGTGAAACAATGAGTTGTCTTGGAAGAACAAGTTGTCTTGCTCTTGAAATGAGAAACTAGGTTGTGCTTCAAACAATGGATTAAAATAGTCTTGAAACACTAGAGGTGATGGTTGAGATGGACTATCTTTCGAAGTATTCAATGAGGAAATTGAAGATATCTCACAAAGTTTAGATTTTGTAACAAATTCAGGATGATCTATCTCTTGATTAGGAGGTTCGCTTCTACCTTGATTAGTATTCTGAATGGGATAAGTCTTGCCACTTCTAGTCATGATAGTCATAGATGAAGATGAAATTAGAGAAGACTCAAGATAATGCTAGACTCTGTCTCTAAGAACAATGCAAAGGAGATAAAGGCTAGAACAACAAGATGCGAGATGGACCTGGTATGAATTGTCAAAAGAGGGGGCTAGAATAGCTGAGATAAGACTATTGCAACATGAGATACAAAAGGAATAAAGAGATAAGGTAAACCAATGAGAGACAACATGATTCAAAGCAAAGATTGATCAATTCCTAACTCGAGAAAACTAGTTTCTGATAGTGAACAATAGGAAAATAGAAAAATAGACCTCAGACAAAAAGTAGATCAGATAAAAAGTCAAACAGTCAATGGAAAAAAAGTCTCTATTTTTTAAAACTGGGCTACAGTCTTGCGTGAGAGAGTACCAGGCCATGCAAGAGAACACAAACCTTCGTGTGAGAGAACAAAGTCTTGCGTGAGAAAGTTCTCTAAAGAGTGAAACTTCAGGTGGGAAAAGTGCAAAATCTGACAGTCTGACATAGTTTTCGAGGTTAAAGTTGAATGTTGAGGTACAGCCTGAATTGATGTCTGATAGAAAATCTAGTTTCCTGATAGGTTTGAAGAATAGTTTAATCAACAATCTCATTTTGGGACTTCAAGCATTCGTTTAAAGACACAAAGGTTCAAATCAAGTAGTTGTGATACAAGAAGCAGTCATTAACAGACCTATCAAGGTCAAAGCAACTTGATAGCATTAGGGGAGCCTTGTTTGATAATGATTGGATAGTGTTTAAGACTCGATAACAAACACAAAGCTTAGTCCTATAAAGAAATGGTGAGAAGAAAAAACCTTTGCCCCATTTCTTATGCGCATACGTGCACCTCACATAGCCATGTCACCCCCTAGAGGGTGCCCATGTTTTTGGTATTTCCAAGGACTCAATAGTGTACATTCAAAGGTTACCCTTGTAGCAGGGGCCAGTGTCACAACCACCTTCAAGCATCTAGGTGTATGCCTATGATGGGAATCTATGGAAGAGATTCTTCCCCCTCCCTAGGCAAAGATTATGACTCCTTTCGAAGGTGAACCGGGTAGGCCACTAGCTAAGGAAATTTTTTAATAGGCTTCCATTCATGCTAACCTTTAGTACCCCTGATATAGGGTTGAGGCCTCACAGCCACACCAACACCCGAAAGTCATACACCCCCACAAGCAAGGCTAGGAGCGGCACCGCTTAGTATAATAGACAAAGCCTTCTCAAGATGATAGTCAAAGTCTTGAGAAGGAAGCTAACATGGTTTTGGAATTTTTAGATTCAACAAAAGATTCTTTATTAGAGTGAGGTGGAATCATCAGTGATAGGTGCATACTCACTTGGGTCATTCCCAGAGGTTCAACTTTTGGCAAGCCCTCTAAAGGTGACATAACTTGGCTTAGATCTAAGGGTTTGATTTTCCATTTCTCTCAAAGAGAGAAGAGCATACTTCTCTACCTCATCACTTCACCCAAACACATCAAGAAGATTCATCACCAAGTTAGCTTTATTCCACCACATCTACAAGCTTTTGGGTTTCTGTTTCTCTCAAAGAGAGAAGAGCATAATCCCTTGGCGAGTAGAAGCGTAACAATTCACTACCTTTCTCCGCTTCCCCAAGAATTTTTCATATTAGTAAGATCATTAGGATTTTTGGTTCAATCATGGTCATCACCTCCATGTAATGAAGAGCCAAATTCCCTACTCACTATCAAAATCCTCAAGAAATTTTAACGGAGCCCTATTTAGACTGTGAATGAAAGCAAGAAACAAACACAACATTTTAGCAAGTCTTTGACTATCGTCCTGCAATCAAACCATTAGCATGTTTTATGTTCTCAGTCAAATGTCTTGCAAAAAATTGTTACATTGTGAAAATAACAGAGAAATAGTAAACAATAGCAAATAGGAAACTGTTAGAAATCTAGAACAGGAAAGACAGAAACTAAAAAATTTAAAACACTGTATCCAAATCTCGCGCAAGGAAGTACTCCACAACACGTGAGAAAGTATAGGGTGCTGCACGAGGATGCATCAGCTCACGTGAGAGAGTGCTATAGGGAGTGAAACTTTGTGTGACATGCTTTAGATTCTCATGCGAGAATCCGTACATAGATAGTACGGACACATGGCAGAGCTTAAATTTCTTGTCAAAAAAAAATGAGAATAAGGCTAGAAATTGATCTTTCGGCCCCACAATGGATGCCAAAATGTATATAGTCAAATGTGGACCTCTAATCCAACTACACACGCAACATAGTCATTACTCACATGATTGAATTATGAGAGAGATTATGAATTACTCAATCCAAAATCCATGGTGAAGTGACTTGTTGCCTCCTATGTAGATAGGGTGTTTAATTACTCTCAGAACGAGAGCCAACAACCATAAGACCAGTTCTACAATGGAGGATTTGAAAGCATGAAGATTGAACAAAATGAAATTAAGCTAAGATGAATATGCAACTAAAACTAAGAATGAAGATGCAATTATATTAAGAGCTTGAAAGAGATATGAAGTGCAATTTAATCTAAAGTATTTGAAAGGAAATATGAGATTAGATTAAGCTATGAGAAAATAAGCAAACTAAATATCATGAAAATGTAATATTAAAGTAAATGAAAATTATACTAATATGTAATAAAAGCTTTGAATTAATGAAATTGAGACACAAAAATACTATAGTTTAATTACTCTCAAAAATTGCTCCTTTTTTTGAATGAAGAAATGAGGCTCATTAAATAGACAAGCCCGGGAAGAGAATGAAGGGGTTCTTGATTTGAAACTCCTGACTCTTCATTCCCATTTGAGACAAAAATGCATAAATTACTTAATTAAAAGAATGGAAAATGCCTCACAGGGTGACCTTTCGAATATTGTGAATTATTAATTCAAAAAGGAGTGTCCATTCAAATAACAAGTAATTATTAATTCCTTTTCATGTATATTAGCCAAATGGGGTGGGTTTAATTTAATTCCAAGCACTTAGGACTTTAGGATTAAATTAATTTATCATAGGGGTAATTTAGCTAATAAAAGTTGAAGACTTTAGGAATTAATTTTAATATTTGATTAATGCAATTTAGGGTTTTTTCAATTAACATCAAGTTGAATTAAGTCAGGTAGGAGAGAGAAAATTGCCTGGGAAACTAGGACTTTGAAGATGTAAAATTGACGAAAATGCACCAAAATTGATTGAAATTAATAGGTGCCAATTTTAGGGTATTACACCAACATCTTTTCCATCATACTCTTAATTTTTTTGATCTCTTCTTCTTGGGATGGACCTTGCTTCTTAATCTTCTTGTCCACATCAAAGTTGTAGGGGACTCTAGTGCGCACTTAGGACTTTAGGATTAAATTAATTTATCATAGGGGTAATTTAGCTAATAAAAGTCGAAGACTTTAGGAATTATTTTTAATATTTGATTAATGCAATTTAGGGTTTTTTCAATTGACATCAAGTCGATTTAAGTCAGGTAAGAGAGAGAAAATTGCCTCGAAAACTAGGATTTTGAAGATGTAAAATTGATGAAAATGCACCAAAATTGATTGAAATTAATAGGTGTCAATTTTAGGGTATTACACCAACATCTTTTCCATCATACTCTTAATTTTTTTGATCTCTTCATCTTTGGATGGACCTTGCTTCTTAATCTTCTTGTCCACATCAAAGTTGTAGGGGACTCTAGCACCCTTGTTGATTAAACTCTCTAGGAACTTGTCTTTGTTTTGCTCTAAGTATCTCTCCACATACTACTAGAAGAGTGGTTCTTGTTGTATCTTCATGAAGTCTTGGGAGTTGAGGTAAAAACTCAAGCTACTACCCCCATATTATGAACCATGGTGAGTATGTTGTGAAGGTTGTCTTGAGTTCCTAAGAGGTGTTCATCTCCTATAATGATCATGTCATGAAGCCCTTCTTCCTCTGGGGCTAGGAGATTGTGAAGGTGTTCTTGAACGTCTTCCACTTTGTGGAGTCTTAGGAGGGGTGGATGGAGAAGAGTTATTTCCACCACCAACACGCATGTTGTTAAATTGATCATTAAGTTGTTGAGCTAAGAGTCTATCTTGCTCTTCCTAGAAGGCTCTCCTTTCTATCTCCAACAAGGTTTGTCTTTCTGACTCTAGGAGTCTAAATTGCTCTTCCTTTTCAGCTTGTTCATCTAGGAAGGCTTTCTTTTCATTCTCAATTCTCTTAAGTCTTTCACTCATGTATCTTGAAGGTTTTTTGAGTGGTGAACTTGGTCATGAATGTCTAAACAAGTCATTAGTGTATGTTGCATTCACATGAGTGTCATAAGGTTCATCATCTTGGTTTTCATGTTGTGATTATTCTTCTTGATAGGCTTTCCTCTTATCTCTTTCAGCCCTTTGGTGTGCATCCAGATATCTAGTTGAGATAAGGGGTGAGACTAGTCGATTTTCATGAGAGAAATTTCCAAATGAAATGGTATCTCTATGTTTTTCAAATATGTCATCAAGGAATTTATCCATTCCTTCCCTCTCTCATCAAGTCATTGTGTAACTCATATCCATATCTGAGTGAGAAGATGCTAAGGGTGTAATCAACTCATTAAGGTTACTCTTGGGATCAAACCAAACTTCTAAGTTGTTCCTGCGTGATTGATCAAATACGGGTTATTTTCCCTTACATTTTTGGTGAGTTTGAACTAAGGGTAATTGGTTAAAGAGTACTTGAGGGTGCTTTCCTTGATTTACTTGATATCTTTTTGTAACCAAAATGAAAGAAAAGGTACTAGGTAATAGGATGACCCTAAGAAATGTTGGTACCAAACTAGGATAGTAAAAGCACTCACTTGTCCAAAAGAGAGGTGATAAGATAGAATTTTTCAAGAGACATAAACCAACACTGCCACAAAGGTGCCTACTAAATGAGTGAATACCCTAACACATGTGGATTAGGAAGATGATTTACCTAAGTTATATTGATTGAATTTTAATTTGTATGGAAGTGAATGGACAAGAGATTACTAAAACTCTCTAAGTTCAAGAGGTCAAAATGCAAGAATCCAAGGTGAAAATAGGCTTCTAACAGTGGGGTGAGTGACCTATTCTGACCCAAATCATCCAAGGAAGACTGGAAATGACAAGATAGAAAATCAAGCAAGGTGACAATTTTAGGCGATAATGAATCAGCACTGGGCGATAGCTCACTCTAAGGACAGGTGACAGGTGTTGATAGCAAGCTATGAAAAGTTTTTTTTTTTTACTTGAGAACTTAGTTTTTGTTCATTTTAATTGACCAACTAGATGCATTAATAGATTCTTATCATTAGTCAGGCATGCAAGACATCAATCAAGGAGTTCAAGAAAACAATTGTCTTCAAACAATGAGCAAGGGACAAAGAAACCTTTGTCATGAACAAGAATAGTGACATAGTATTCTACTCCCTAAGGACTCTACTTGTGTATGTTCTCAAAATGCTTTTCAGTCACACACATAGTCCTAGAAAAGAAAAACTTGGTTGCACTATGGTTTGTAGTAATGGTCAACTCTGTAACTCTTGCAATCTCAAGTGGGTGAAATCCAATCCTGGTGCACTGAGGTTTTGACACAGTCCAAGAATTTAATCAATTGAGAGTTGTTGAGGAGATCTGACATCCCAACAAGAGACCACACCTATGGAGATTTCTTCCACAAGGATATTTATATAGCGGTTGTTGCTCCACGGCAAGAATGGCTAATATCGCTTGAGGTTTGGTCCACATGGTTTACCCAATAAAGGGAGTGTCCACTATGGTTAACCCTCTCTAACAAGGAAGACTCACAATATGGACCACATGGGGACCTAGCTTGGATTCAAGGGTTCTAAGTTTCTAATGTGCCCAAAATGGAATAGAGCATACTCCTCTAGCCTCTTCACCTCACCCAGGCATAGCAAGAAGATTAATTGACACTCTAAGTTGAAATCACCTCACCAAGGTTTGTATGCCAACAATAATTACTATTGATCTCTCTAAATGGGACCAAGAGAGAATGTACCATCAAATGTTGAAGACTAAACCAAATGGGACAATGAGATGATAACTAGTCATTCCCTACCTACAAGGGGATATATTGTTGAGAAGAGCTTCGCATGTAAGACAAGAAAATGAAGCCCACTCTCTAAAGAACACCACAAATAATGTTCATAGGGCCTAATTACTATGTGTAATAGATGTACGAGAAAATAAATCTATGTTCATTCTTTTCCTTTAGAGCAGAAATTGAAATGTGATCTATGAAAGCAGGAAATCACTCAAGTAAGACATGTGAGAGGTTCATTTTAATGAAAGGAAACCAAATGTTATAGAGATTGAAATAGAATACCTAGTAATCCACACAACGCACTTAGTATATTTTACCTTATTTTTATTTTTGTTGAGATTTTCTATGCAAGCAAGCCACGAACTCTCCAACAAGCAAGACAAGCAAACAAGCAAACAAGATATGCAACGTGTATTCAACTTATGCAAACCCTAGGGTTAGATCTAAAAATAAATTGTTAAGAGAAATAATAACCAGTAAATAATCCAAATGAAAACTCATATCATGCATTGAACCATGTGAAAAATAAGTGCAAGCTAATCATTAAATGCCCTTTTTCTTTTCTTTTCTTTTTTTGACCTAGTCAACAAGATTGGACCTATATGACATGAATTCGGATCCCAAACCCTAAATGAAAAAAAGAGACCCCTATTAAAATATAGAGATCTTTCCAAAAATTTCATAATTTTAAAAAGATCTTTTCATTTGTGCCCTTGGGAGCCATTTTCCAGAAATAGACTAGTTTTCATAAATTGACCAAATGAGCTATGATATTGCATCCAAATTTAAAACACAAATAATGGACCCCCTGTAGAATTTAAAGAAATTTTACTGAAGCTTCTTTGATATGTCTCCAACCTACAAAAAAAATTCAGACCGAAACTCCAAGCGGTTTGGGAGATATGATCAAATCTTTGAAAATCTAGGGTTTTCATCTCCAAGCAAATTTGCACAAGGGGGTTAGCTCCAAAAATAACCAAAACTAGAATGTAAAGGTGGGTTTCCCCATAGTGGGTGCCAAAAATGTGTGCTAAAATGTTGACACACTTCTATGAGTCATTATATCCAATATTTCTCAAAAATGAGGTCTCAAATGGCGACTCATAGCTCTCTATTCATGGAGTGCAAGGGTTTATAATGGAGGCCCTTAGTTTAGACCTAGTTTGTGCCCATGCAAGTACACAATAAATGAGAGATTCAAAGAGGAAAAGTAAGATTTCTAGTCTCCATGATCATCAAATATGCAAGAAAATGAAAATGGAAGCTATTCTATATGATAACAATGCATGAAAGCAAACTAATCTATGAAAGGAAATAAGCATGCAAGATTATTCTATGAAATGAAATATGAATCTAATATAACATGAAAGTGAAAGAGTAATCTAAATGGATTGCCATGGAGGCATGAGAGAAGAAGACAAGAAAAGATAAGTTGCAATTTTTAAGCTCGAGTGCTCAAACTCTCCTCCAAAATCGCTCTCCAAACCTGTAGCATAATAATAACCTAAAATCTGGATGCTTAAAATTTGGATGTCTGGATGACTAGATGCCTGGAATGAGAAGGAGAGGGCTCCTTATAAAGGAAAGTGTGGAGAGGAATGCATCCTCAAGAGAAATGTGGGATAAATCCCTAAAAAGGCAAGTAAGAGGAAAAAGACAAAAACCCCACCACCTACAAGTATGTGCATTCAAAGTGTAGAGAAAAAAGAAATTTTTATTTATTTTTATTTGATTTATTTCCTTTTTTCATCACAAAGAGAGATTTTAGTAGGGATTTTATTTATTTAATTAAAAGAGGGATTTTCTTTTAATTAAATAAGATTATCTTATTTAAGTAAAAGGGAGGTTTTCTTTTTATTAAATAAGACTTAGGATAAAATGATCAAACCTTAGGAAATATTGAATTAATTACGATTTGGTCAAGGAAATTGATTTGAGTTGAAAATATTGCAAGGCATTGATTCAGGAAATTGATTCCTTCATTTGATAAATTGAAGAATCGGGGCCCATAGTCTAGGCGACCATTTTAGGGTGCATACAACCCCTTTCAGAAATCACTTGCCAAAGACGCTCATATCAATCAAAATTTATGACAAGTGGTTTTGCAGGTTGCCAAATCTTCATCAAGCAAATATTTTTTTTTCTTAATATTTCTTTTTCATAGGCACCTAGTTAATTAGGTACGTGCGTCTATTTCCATTGAGGCAGATATTGAGGGGTTTATGCTCTTCTCTTTTAGAGAATAAAAAACCCAGAAAGTATCTTCCCAATGCCAGTTTGCATACTATCTCTAGATTAATTCTTCTTGGTGTGTCTTAGACAAGGAAAATGACAAGGTTGGGGGATTATGTTCTTCTCTTTCAGAGAATCAGAAACCCAGATCCTATAGTCCCCAACCTCACATTTTCTTTAATCCTTTAGAGGGCCTATTGGTGAGGTAAAAAGCTCCCAGGAATGACCCAAGTGGGGACAATTCTTAAGCCAACTCTTCCACCCCACTATAAAATGTGACACTTTCTTGAGGTTAAAGCCTCAGAAGACATAGTTGCGCTTGTTCCTTAGATTTATTCCATGAACATGCTTTGATTTTGTGTAGAGTGGAGCCACTTCAATCTTACTTGTGAGACTACGTGGATCAGAGTACTCATAGAGTTAACAGCCTCAATCTTACTTGTGGGACTATGGGAGACAGTTGTGAACGGATGCCTTGATTAATAGCCTAAGCTAGTTTTCTACTAATCTACCTCTGAAGGATTTGTAGTGCTTGTACAAGGTGAATAGTAATCACCCCAAGACACTCACCATATCAAGCCCTCCTTGATGCTTGAACTCAGCTAATATGGGCTTCAACATCCATTGTGTGTTGTTGGACCACCATATTCTGAGGAGTCTCTGAGTGTGTTCCTAAGTCAATGAGAAAGTAATACATATGTCTCTTCTCCTAGTTAGATTAGGCTAGGTGTGTTTGAATCATTGAGTCAATTCCCAAGTGTTTGTTGTGATTGTAAGCCTATTGCTATGTTAAACACCCTCAGACAACACAAACACACATCTAAAAAACTGGACAGTAAAATTTGCAAGCCAATTGAAACTAAAAAATATCAAAAAACTTGAAAAATTGATGCAAAAATCCTTTTCTGGTGTAAACTATCATCCAAACCCTTCAATTGTCATACGAAAATTTCTTTGTTCCACCAAGTGTCATATCAGAACCCCCCAAGTATCGTACAAGAATTGTCAAACATCTGAAAGAAAAAAATATTCCTGGCATCAATTATCGTACCAGGCTCTGGATTATCATGCCAGACCCTTTCAAGTGTCGTACAAGCTTGCATACTGTCATATGAGATTTTGCACAAATTGTCAAAAAAATCCAAATTTTGACAGAAAACCAATCAACAGTCAGCCCTGGTCAAATTATGTCAGCAAACCCATTATGTTAGGTATAGAGAAAAGAAATGGTGAATTCATCTTACTTTTCCCAAAGTGATCTATTTAGATTGATTTATCATATGATTGATTAGTCTAAATCATGTTTCACCCTATGTTAAAAACCTTGTCAAAACAACCTCGATTCATCATCTCAAAATGGCTAAGTGTTTTGAATTCGCGTCCACCATCTTTTTGGTGTCTACACATACATCTCAGGCATAGTATCCTTTATTTATGTCTAATCAATCCTTTCATCAACCATCCAATCCAATCTTGACAAGGTTGTGTGACTTGATATCTCCTAAATCGGATTATCTTTCAGTTGTCTTATCTTTCTCTAAAGATTCACCTAAGGTTAATGGTGGAAAATAGAGCCTCTTCACACAGAAAACCAAGGGAAGATCCAAAGACATCACCTTCATATTCTCTCATAGTTCAGTCTTTTCACCAACCATACAATCTAGATCTTTATGAAGAAGATGAACTAGGTAATTTGCATTTAAAAGGAGGTCACACAACCCCTCTTGAATCAACTCAAGATCTCAATCAAAACATTTTCATGTATCAAAGAGAAGCTATCCATGGCTCACAAGGTCACAAATCTAAGGAAGAAGGGAATTGAGAACCCACACCTTGTGAAATTGTACAATACCAAGATGATGATCGCTTTAAGAAAATGATGAAACACTTCTTATGAGAAGAAAAAGAGACATACTTCCTTGAATTGGCATGACAAGGAGCCAAACTTCCTCACAACTTCAATGTCAAAGATATTATCACACCAGAGGAAGAGACCCCTATCATAGCTATAATGAAATAGATGCATGCTATGCAAGTCAAACTTAACAAGCTGGAAAAAGAGAAGGAACCCAAGGAATTTTCTATGGATGCACTATGTCAATTTCCATTTGATCAAAGCTTGTATATGCCACCATTCCCTAAAGGGGTGGAACTACCCAAATATGACAAATATGATGGAAATTCAGATCCTCGAGATCATGTAAGAGAGTTTTGCACTCTATCCATGGAATTCATGCATGAACCAACATTCTTAATGCATCTCTTCCCCCAATATTTGGGAGGAGCAACCATCAACTGGTTCTCCAAAATACCTCCCACCATCAAAACTTTTGAGAAGTTAATCAAACTATTCTATCAATAATACTCCTACAACATCCAACATCATGTCACTATGATTGGCATCTGTAATCTGAAACAGAAAATAGGAGAATCATTCCTGACTTTCCTCAAACATAAATAATCTGATTTTAGAGATTAACTATCATCTTCAAATGTAAAATCATACCTCATTCAACAAAATGTTGGATAGTTCCATGAAAATAGAAGATGTACTTGTCCACAAGGGGGACATCTCACTTCATAAAGAGAACAAATATGATTCAGGTTCTAGTTCGAACAATAAAGACAAAGTCAAATTCTAGAACAAGAATAAGAATGTTCTCACCGATGGTGTTGTTGATCACATCAGTGCTCCACCCAAAGTACAAGCATTTAATCTCACTATTGGTACTCAAGCTATAAAAGCCTCAAAAAAGTAAACAACTAAACTTTCTAAAAATTTGAATGAGTACAAACCATGGGTTATAAAACCAAAATGTGAGTTCACTCCTTTGGGTGAGTCCTTGGAATCTACCATGAGAACCTTGTTGGCAAATAACATCATCACGTTACCTGAGATCAAATCATATGACCCCAAACTCAAACCTAGATGGTGGAAGGATACTGATTTCTATGATTTCCATCAAAATAAAGGTCATAAAACCAACAACTACATGTGTATGAAACATCTTATTCAAGAAAATATTGACATTGGAGAAATTGTGTTTAACAACCATAAGTCTAATAATGATATAGCATTCACAAAACCTTTTTTGAAACACACTCATGGAGATTCATCTTCTAAACCAAACATGGGTGCTAAGGTCAATTACACATACTCTAGCAATAATGATGTCATCAACATGGTAGATCTATGCACATCTCAACACTGCAATGTCATTACTATTGTCAAAAAGGACAAAGATAATAGATCAACTAATGCAGTCACTCAATCTCAAGCTCAGGTAACTCTTCCAGGACCAAACTCAAGTTCACAAAATGCCCTGAAGGTACCATTCAATCTAGCATCTACATCTAAATAAGGGGCTACACCTAAATCTTCAAATCCTAAAGAGTCCAAAACAACATCATACAGCATCATCCAGTAACTCCAGCACACAAACGTGATGATATCTATATTTGAGTTGCTTTAGATCTCTCCTACACATCGAGCTATCAAACCTCTACTTAATTCCAATGTTACATTAAATCTTGATCTTGATCGATTCTAGACCATGGTGGGTCATCTATATTCCCCTCAATATATTTCCTTTTTAGAGGAAGATAAAAACTCATTGATTCATCCACATAACCAGCACTTGCATATTGAAATCCTAATTGAAAACCATCATGTCAAGTGTGTTTTGATAGATGGAGGAGTTGGTCTAAACATTTGTTCTTATAAACTAGTTACTCAATTGGGAATGTCAGAAGATTCTATTGTTCCTAAAAAGAAAATAACCATCAAGGAATATGATGAACAAGAAATATCCTCAAAAGGGGTCATCATGCTACCTATCAGAACAAGACCTATCATCAGAGATATCACATGTCAAGTACTGGACCTCCCACTGGCCTATAACATCCTTTTAGGAAGGCCTTGGATTCAAAAGATGCAATCTATTCCATCAACATACCACCAATGTGTCAAATTTCCCTATTATGGAGTAGAGGTTACTATACTTGTAGACATGTTAGCATCTTTCAATTCTTTGAAGGAAACTGCAGACAAACTTGACCCACACAATAGAGAGTCTTCTACCAAACAAGTTGACATAGAATCTACATCTAAAATGGAAGACATATAAAAAGCAATCAAGATCAAAGATAAAGTCATGGAGAATACACCATGGAATTGGTCCTATCTCTCACATCCCTCCCGCTCTCACCTAAGTCTTATGGACAACCTTCAGGGAAAGTGAAACCTACAACTAAAGAACCCCGGGTTATCTTTAACAGAAGTTTCATCACAGAACAAGTATCCAAACAAGATTCTGATGAGGAAGAAGTTGTGCCTTCCTAGTTATACAAAGGTGAATCTCAATCACAAATGGTTCAAGCATGTGATTCTAAATTACTCAAGGTCCCTTCAAAATCCTATGGACCAGGACACAAATTGCTCAGGATTAAATTGGAAAAAATCTAAAATCTAATTTTTCAAATTTTACTATGTTTTAGTAAACTACATTTTTTAGGGTCTTCCGTGCATTTCTGGGCTTGGATGCTGCCCAAAAGTGCGAATGGAAAATATTCACTTTTGAAATGTGGCTCTAGATCTTTTGAATATCTTTCCAATGCATCAAATGGTTCACAAATCGGAGCTACGAGTAGAAAGTTATGCCTTCTCCAAGTGGACCTAATTTTTATATATAGTTTTTTGATAATTTTTTATCATTTGAATAGTTTGTTTGTAATAAATATTATGATGGCTCTTCATTTCATTTCCAAGGGATTTTGATGACCCTTGGGATCCATCACACTTGTATAAACTCAAAATATTCCAATAGAATGGATCAGTTTTTGGTTTGTAATTTTGTTGTTCTCCATTTTCATGTTGAATTCTACAATACTGTAGGTATCACACCAGGTATTGTAATCTAGATTTTCATAAATCAAATTAGTGGTATCAAAGTGGGAACACTCCTTTATGCCTATTTACACAAGGTCTTCCTACCAAAGATTAGGATTGGATACACAAGATTTGTCAAAATACCCACCTTTGAGATGCACACGATCAAAGATGTCAGACGATGATGTTAAGAAGTTGGTCGAAGAAGCTTTAAATAAGCAACGAGAGGAGATGATGACTCAATTTTCATGCCTCCTACAAAATCAAAAACCCTCTGAATCAGAAACATCATTTCGTGGAAATACCCCTTTCAAAGTGTAGGTCAATTTTGAATCCTGAATTTTGAAGGAAAGGTTGATTCTGAAGCTCTTCATAACTAGTTATCAAAGTTGGATAGATACTTTTCTATAAATAATTTCTCAGATGTAGAAAAGATAACATTTTCTCTCCTCAAAGCTGAAACCCATGTGAAATTAGCATGGGAAACCAAAGTCACAAATAAAGAACGAGAATCATTTGTTGAAGATGGTTTTGAAATTTCTCTTGATAAGAAGCCCACATGGGGAGAATTTGTGGAATACATAAAAGAAGCTTACCTTCCAGAGGATGTATATGAACAAAAATACATAGAGTGGCAACTTCTTTGACAAAAGAGGGATCGGTCAGTGCAATATTACACCAATACATTCCATTCACTTTCAGAAAAACTCGATAGTCATGATTCAGAGAAGCATCGAATTTTGAAATATCGGAGTGGACTTCACAGGTATATTCAAATAGAGATGGAATTTTTGAATATTGATACATTGGCAACTTCCTATAAATATGCTACAAAAATTGAAGATAAATTCAAGCAGAAAGGGAAGAGGGACTACTTTGCAAACAACAAGCCAAGGGTTGAAGGTGGCAATAAATTTGTAGGAAAACAGGTGACCAAGGAACCTCATTCAAATTCATCCAAGAACACATGGTGGTCTACTAAAAAGACACAAATAGACACAGGCATGTGGTGTGAGATGCATAAGTCCCCAACCCATAACATAAAGGATTGTTGAAGCATTAAAAATTTGATGACAGAAATACGAGCAGAGGAAGCTAAACCTGAATCATCATGAGTAAATAATTCTGAGAAAGAGGAGAATGATTCCATCATAGAAGCAAACCCATATGTCATAGTTGGAATTACTAAAGTATTGCCCCGTGAAGATGAAGAGAGACTTTTTCATTCACACATGTGGGTTGATGGAAAGCCTCTGCATTTTATTGTTGATAGTGGGAGTCAAAAGAATTTGATCTCTAGGGAGACAATCAAAAGATTAAATCTGAAAGTGACAAGACACCCACAACCATACTCTATGGGATGGGTAAATGAGGGATAAGATATTCAAATAAATCAACAATGTCATTTGCCATATTCAATCAAGCCTTTCAAGGATGAATTGATATGTGATGTAGCACCATTGGATGTATGTGATGTCTTTCTGGGGTAGCCATACATGTATCAGAGGCATGGGGTGTATGAGTCCAGGCCATGTACTGTTAAATTCAAGCTTGGTGGGAAGAGGTATTGAATACCAGAGGTATGTCCAACAAAAATTGCTTCTTTAATTAGTGCTAAATAATGTAAATGCTTGATTGCTCAAACTAGAGCTTTTGTTCTACTCATGATTCACCCTAAACAAACAAAGTTAGTTGTTCTTAATACACATGCTAAGGTAATAGAGAATCAACAAAATCAGATGGATAAAATTTTGAAAGAATATCATAGTGTGTTTAAACCACCAGTGGGAGTACCAACACACTGTCAAGTCAAGCACTCTATTGATTTAATCCTAGGCACACCGCTACCACATGAGCCAATATATAGGAGGTCGGTTTCAGAAAATGATGAGATTAAGAGACAAATTTAGGAGTTGATTCAGAAAGGACACATTCATCCAAGTGCTTCACCTTGTGGAATTCCAATTGTCCTTGCTAAAAAGAAAGATGGGACATGGAGGCTTTGTATTGATTATCGAGCATTAAACAAAATCTCTATTAAAAATAGATATCCAATCCCTTGAATTGATGATTTGTTGGACCAACTTAGGGGGGCTAATTTCTTTACAAAAATTGACTTGAAGCCTGGATACCACCAAGTACTATTTGATCCAGCAGATGTGTGGAAGACTGCATTTAAATCTAAGGAAGGCTTTTTTGAATGGTTGGTCATGCCTTTTGGCCTAACAAATGCCCCAGCCACATTTATGAGATTGATGAATGATGTGCTTAGACCATTCATTGATTCTTTTGTGGTTGTTTATTTGGATGACATTGATGGGCTTCTAAAATAGCCATCTTTCTCACTTCTTTTTATCCTCTTTCTAGAACAAGTTGATTGCACATAGACATGAATTTATGGTTTTAAGCATATGAACTTATGGTTTCTATGTATATGTTATATATGTGTGTGTGAACATAAGATGGAAATGTGGATACTTCTAAAGACATAATATCTACTTAAATTCATGGACAGGAATAGTGAATATAATAGCTATACATGTTAATGGATGTTTCCTTGCCTAAGCTATGTTTTGGGTAGTTACCTCCTATAGTTGTAGGATTTGCAAGAGTGATAATTAAGACTTACACCTTTTCCTAATATTGATGATGTGGATATATATGTATATGGTTGGATATGTGCACATTGATTTTTTTGCAGGAGTTGACTGTGGATATTCAAGGACCAGCATACTGGCGTGGGAGTCATCAAAGCCAACCGTAGATTGTAGAATCTTCACAAGCAAGTCAATACTTTATGTTGCATGCAACACACAGATTTAGTGTGTGCTATATTCTGGGATTATTCATGGTCAATAATGTTTCTATTGAGAAACTTTATGAGTTGTAACCAATCCTCATTTATGAAGTGATCATAGATTTAGGAGATAGTTGTAGCTTCCTTTTAAATAATTGACTGTTGTGACTCTTTTGGAGTTAGTCAAACAAACTAGTTTTTAATAGAACTCTTGCATACTGTTTCAAAAAAGTGTAATCATTTTATGGATGAATAGAATGTTTAGTTCAAGTTTTCATCTTTCATCTTGATTGTACTTCTCATTCACTCATTCAAGGGGGCCCACTTGATGAGTGAATTGTTCTGTTAGTGTAGAGTTCATTTTCTTGTTCATTTATATGTATTAGAACTCTGTTGTTCCTGCAGCACAGTTAGTTGGAGTAGTTCCTAACTATGATTTCCTACTTTGATTAGAATACATTTGCTTACCAGTTTTAGTATATTTTTCCTAAAGCATAAGCATGTGAATTCCTTAGATAAACTTAGAAAGAGAAGGTTTGAAGCATATACTTTGCAAATGCCATTCCAAGTTTACGTCCTTGGTTGATAATTAAATGAGACCAAATAATGCATTTAGGAATCATCTGGGGTGTCCAATCTTGAAATAGGCAGTCCATTGCTCTAGGTTTCTAATACTATTGTTTGGCCAAGCATACATACTCATATTTAGAAAAAATTGGCCTGAGCATTTGCAGCATGTTGAACAAGTTCTTTCAACTCTACAAAAACACAAACTTTATGCCAACATTGAGAAGTGTTCTTTTGGTATGCAGAGTATTCAATACTTAGGGTATATTATTGATACTGAGGGTGTGCATGTTGATTCAACAAAGATTCAAATAATCTAAGATTGCCCATCCCCTAAAATTTTCATAGAGCTTCACAGCTTCTTGGGCTTAGCCAACTTCTATCACAGATTTGTGTTTGGTTTCTCACACATATCATGGCCTCTTAATCAATCACTAAGGGGTGGAGCACAAGAAAAATTTCAATGGACAGAGGCAAAGCAACAAGAATTTGAGGAGTTAAAGAAAAGACTATGTTTAGCACCAGTATTGGTCCTTCCAGATCTAAACCAAGCATTTGAGATAGAAACAGATGCATATGATTATGCTCTTAGTGTGGTACTCACACAACATGGGCATCCTGTTGCCTATCACAGTGAAATTTTTTTTGATACAATACGTAGGTACCCCACCTATGATAAGGAGTTGTATGCCATTGTTTAAGCCTGCAAACAATGGAAACACTATATATTGGGAAAGGAAACTATTATACATACAGACCATAAACCACTTCAATTCTTGCAAACACAAGGGAAGCTACAGAATGATAGACATCAATGGTGGTCAGCCAATCTACAAAAATTTCACCTCAACATTTGTCATAAAAAAGGAAGCAGTAACAAGGTGGTAGATTGTTTAAGTAGGCCTCCAATTGTAGGTTTGACAATAGTGTTGGATTCATGTGGTCATCAATCATCAACTTGGGAACAACTATATGGTATTGACCCTGATTTTGCTAATATCTATGGTAATTTGGTAGAAGGAAATTTTGTCCCTAATTTTCACTTGCAGGATGGGTTGCTTTGCCATAATGATCATATATGTGTACCCACTGAGGAACAAAATAAAATGATATGGGAAGCTCACTATAGTCATGTTGCGGGACATTTTGGTATTGGTAAGACTACCGCTATCCTTCAAAGTATTTCAATTGGCCAAAATTGAAGCAGGATATCATTTCACATATACAAGCTTGTGCAGCCTGTGCAATTACAAAGCCAACAAACTGTAAGTTGGGTCTATACTTACCATTACCTATTCTTGATAAGCCATGGCAGTCTATTTCAATGTATTTTATGTCTAGACATCCAACTACCAGGTGGGGGCATGATTGTGTATATGTTGTGGTAGATAGGTTTTCTAAAATGGCTATCATGGTGGCATGTAAAAAGATGATTTCTGCAGAAGATACTGCCAAGCTATTTTTTGAACATGTTTGGGTTCATTTTGGTTTACCAAAAACCATTATTTCTGATAGGGATAGCAGGTTCATTAGCAAATTTTGGTCTGCAGTATGGGCTAAAATGGACACCAAGTTGACAAAGTCCATAGCATTCCTTCCCCAAACAGATGGGCAGATAGAAGTGGTGAATCAAATGATTATTCATATTTTATGGATGTATCATTCTAAACATCCTCACACATGGGATGAAAGCTTACCCTATGTGCAACACAACTACAATCGTGCACTCCATAGTACTACAGGGCACAGTCCATTTGAGGTTTCTCTTGGGTACCAACCATTGGCACCTATGGATGTAGCAATACCATCTCTACAATCTAATAGTCCATTGAATGGTGAAAAGGAGGTAGATAAAGTAGAAAAATCATTGATAACATTAGACACCTCCAACAGCAAGTTCATGAGGTCTTGGAGTAGAGTAATCAGAAGTATAAGGCATGATAAACATAGAACTCCTCATAAGTTTTAGATTGGTGACAAGGTATGGTTACATCTATAGAAAGAGCACCTGCACAGACCAAATAGGAAGCTTTTTCCTCTTCATTATGGTCCATATACTATTGTGAAACAAGTTGGTGAGAATACTTTTGAACTTAATTTTCCATCATTTTTGGGACTGCATCAAGTTTTCAATGTAGAATTGTTGAGACCCTATTTTCCTCCTTTGTTGGATATTTCCCAAGCTATTGAACACATTCAAGTTGTAGAGTTAAATCCATCTACTATTGTTCCAGTCCAGTGTGACCATGTTACTGAAGTCATTTTAAAGACTTTGAGAAATAAGAAAATTCCTCTGTATCGGGTGGTTCGAACTGGCCAGCATTCTCATCAAGGCAAGTGGTTTACTAAGCAACAAAATGAAGAACAATTTCCTCATCTGTTGCAGTAGATTAGTGTAATGGGGCCCATTTCCTCTCAAGGGGGGAGGAATGCTTAGGATTAAATTGGAAAAAAACTAAAATCTAATTTTTCAAATTTTACTATGTTTTAGTAAACTGCATTTTTGAGGGTCTTTGGTGCATTTCTAGGCTTGGATGCTGCACAAAAGTGCAAATGGAACATTGTCACTTTTGAAATGTGGCTCTAGATCTTTTGAATATCTTTCCAATGCATCAAACAATTCACAAATCAGAGCTATGAGTAGAAAGTTATGCCTTCTCCAAGTGGACCTAATTTTTATATATAGTTTTTTGATAATTTTTTATCGTTTGAATAGTTTGTTTGTAATAAATATTATGATGGATCTTCATTTCATTTCCAAGGGATTTTTATAACCCTTGGGATCCATCACACTTGTATAAACTCAAAATATTCCAATAGAATGGATCAATTTTTGGCTTGCAATTTTGTTGTTCTCCATTTTCGTCTTGAATTCTACAATACTGGAGGTATCACACCAGGTATTGTAATCTGGTTTTTCATAAATTAGATCAGTGGTATCAAAATAGGAATGATCCTTTATGCCTATTTACACAAGGTCTTCCTACCAAAGATTAGGATTGGATACACAAGATTTGTCAAAATACCCACCTTTGAGATGCACACAATCAAAGATGTCAGACGATGATGTTAAGAAGTTGGTCGAAGAAGCTTTAAATAAGCAACGAGAGGAGATGATGACTCAATTTTCATACCTCCTACAAAATCAAAAACCCTCTGAATCAGAAACATCATTTCATGTAAATACCCCTCTCAAAGTGTAGGTCAATTTCAACATCCCAAATTTTGAAGGAAAGGTCAATTCTGAAGCTATTGATAACTGGTTATCAAAGTTGGATAGATACTTTTCTATAAATAATTTCTCAGATGTAGAAAAGATAACATTTTCTCTCCTCAAAGCTAAACCCCATGTGAAATTAGCATGGGAAACCAAAGTCGCAAATAAAGAACAAGAATCATTTGTTGAAGATGGTTTTGAAATTTCTCTTGATAAGAAGCCCACATGGGGAGAATTTGTGGAATACATAAAAGAAGCTTACCTTCCGGAGGATGTATATGAACAAAAATACATAGAGTGAGAGCTTCTTCAACAAAAGAGGGATCAGTCAGTGCAAGATTACACCAATACACTCCATTCACTTTCAGCAAAACTCGGTATTTATGATTCAGAGAAGCATCAAATTTTGAAATATCGGAGTGGACTTCATAGGTATATTCAAATAGAGATGGAATTTTTGAATATTGAGACATTGGAAACTACCTATAAATATGCTACAAAAATTGAAGATAAATTCAAGAAGAAAGGGAAGAGGTACTACTTTGCAAACAACAAGCCAAGGGTTGAAGGTGGCAATAAATTTATAGGAAAATAGGTGAACAAGGAACCTCATTCAAATTCACACAAGAATACATGGTGGTCTACTAAAAAGACACAAATAGACATAGGCATGTGGTGTGAGATGCATAAGACCCCAACCCATAACATAAAGGATTATCGAAGCATTAAAAATTTGATGACAAAAATATGAGGAGAGGAAGCTGAACCTGAATCGTCATGAGTAAATAATTCTGAGAAAGAGGAGAATGATTCCATCATAGAAGCAAACCCATATGCCATAGTTGGAACTACTAAAGTATTGCCCCGTGAAGATGAAGAGAGACTTTTTCATTCACAGATGTGGGTTGATGGAAAGCATCTACATTTTATTATTAATAGTGGGAGTCAAAAGAATTTGATATCTAGGGAGATAGTCAAAAGATTAAATTTGAAAGTGACAAGACACCGACAACCATACTCTATGGGATGGGTAAATGAGGGACAAGATATTCAAATAAATCAAGAGTGTCATTTTCCATATTCAATCAAGCCTTTCAAGGATAAATTGATATGTGATGTAGCACCATTGGATGTATGCAATGTCTTGTTGGGCCAGCCATACATGTATCAGAGGCATGGGGTGTATGAGTCCAAGCCACGTAGTGTTACAATCAATCTTGGTGGGAAGAGGTATTGAATACTAGAGGTATGTCCAATAAAAATTGCTTCTTTAATTAGTGCTAAACAATGTAAACACTTGATTGCTCAAACTAGAGCTTTTGTTCTACTCATCATTCACCCTAAACAAACAAAGTCAGTTGTTCTTAATACACATGCTAAGGTAATAGAGAATCAATAAAATAAGATGGATAAAATTTTGAAAGAATATCATAGTGTGTTTAAATGACCAGGGGGAGTACCAACACACTTTCAAGTCAAGCACTCTATTGATTTAATCCCAGGCACACTGCCACCACATGAGCCAATATATAGGAGGTCAATTTTTGAAAATAATGAGATTAAGAGACAATTTATGAGTTGATTCAGAAAGGACACATTCGTCCAAGTGCTTCACCTTGTGGAATTCCAATTGTCCTTGCTAAAAAGAAAGATGGGACATGGAGGCTTTGTATTGATTATAGAGCATTAAACAAAATCTCTATTAAAAATAGATATCTAATCCCTCGAATTGATGATTTTTTGGACCAACTTAGGGGGGCTAATTTCTTTACAAAAATTGACTTAAAATATGGATACCACCAAGTACCAATTGATCTAGCAGATGTGTGGAAGACTGCATTTAAATCTAAGGTTTATTTGAATGGTTGGTCATGCCTTTTGGCCTAATAAACACCTAGCCACATTTATGAGATTGATGAATGATGTGCTTAGACCATTCATTGATTCTTTTGTGGTTGTTTATTTGGATGACATACTCACATTTCAAATAAATTGGCCTGAGCATTTGCAACATGTTGAACAAGTTCTTTCAACTCTACAAAAACACAAACTTATGCCAACATTGAGAAGTGTTCTTTTGGTATGTAGAGTATTCAATACTTAGGGTATATTATTGATATTGAGGGTGTGCATGTTGATTCAACAAAGATTCAAATAATCCGAGATTGGCCATCCCCTAAAAATTTCATAGAGCTTCGCAGCTTCTTGGGCTTAGCCAACTTCTATCGCAGATTTGTGTTTGGTTTCTCACACATATCATGGCCTCTTAATCAATCACTAAGGGGTGGAGCACAAGAAAAATTTCAATGGATAGAGGCAAAGCAACAATCATTTGAGGAGTTAAAGAAAAGACTATGTTTAGCAATAGTATTGGTCCTTCCAGATCTAAACCAAGCATTTGAGATAGAAACAGATGCATATGGTTATGCTCTTGGTGTAGTACTCACGCAACATGGGCATCCTATTGCCTATCATAATTAAACTTTTTTTGATACAGTACGTAGGTACCCCACCTATGATAAGGAGTTGTATGCCATTGTTCAGGCCTGCAAACAATTGAAATACTATATACTAGGAAAGGAAACTGTTATACATATGGACCATAAATGACTTCAATTCTTACAAACACAAGGGAAGCTACAGAATGATAGACATCAACGATGGTCAGCCAATCTACAAAAATTTCACCTCAACATTCATCATAAAAAAGGAAGCAGTAACAAGGTGGTAGATTGTTTGAGTAGGCCTTTTATTACAAGTTTGACAATAGTGTTGGATTCATGTGGTCATAAATCATCAACTTTAGAACAACTATATGGTACTGACCCTAATTTTGCTAACATCTATGGTAATTTGATAGAAGGAAAGTCTGTCCTTGATTTTCACTTGCAGGATAGGTTGCTTTTCCATAACTGTCATATATGTGTACCCACTAAGGAATGAGAGAAAATGATATGGGAAGTGCACTACAGTCATGTTGCAAGACATTTTGGTATTAGTAAGACTTCTGCTATCCTTCAAAATTATTTCCATTGGCCAAAACTAAAGCAGGATATCATTTCACATATACAAGCTTGTGCAATTACAAAGGCAAAAAATTGTAAGTTGGGTCTATACTTACCATTACCTATTCCTGATAAGCCATGGCAGTCTGTTTCAATGTATTTTATTTCTGGACTTCCAACTACCAGGTGGGGGAATGATTGTGTATATGTTGTGGTAGATAGGTTTTCTAAAATGGCTATCATGGTGGCATGTAAAAAGATGATTTCTACAGAAGATACTACCAAGCTATTTTTTGAACATGTTTGGGTTCATTTTGGTTTACCAAAAACCATTATTTCTGATAGGGATAGCAGGTTCATCAGCAAATTTTGGTATGCACTAAGGGCTAAAATGGACACCAAGTTGACAAAGTCCACAGCATTCCATCCCCAAATAGATGGGTGGATAGAAGTGGTGAATTGAATGATTATTCATATTTTATGGATGTATCATTCTAAACATCCTCACACATGGGATGAAAGCTTACCCTATGTGCAACATAGCTACAACTGTGCACTCCATAGTACTACAAGGCATAGTCCATTTGAGGTTTCTCTTGGGTACCAACCATTGGCACCTATGGATGTAGCAATACCATCTCTATAATCTAATAGTCCATTGAATGGTGACAAGGAGGTAGATAAAGTAGAAAGATTCATTGATAACATTAGACACCTCTAACAGCAAGTTCATGAGATCTTGGAGCAGAGTAATCAGAAGTATAAGGAAAGGCATGATAAACATAGAACTCCTCATAAGTTTTAGATTGGTGACAAGATATGGTTACATCTATAGAAAGAGCACTTACACAGACCAAATAGGAAGCTTCATCCTCTTCGTTATGGTCCATATACTATTGTCAAACAAGTTAGTGAGAATGCTTTTGAACTTAATTTTCCATCATTTTTGGGACTGCATCTAGTTTTCAATGTAGAATTGTTGAGACCCTATTTTCCTCCTTTATCAGATATTTCCCAAGCTACTAAACACATTCAAGCTACAGAATTAATCCATCTACTACTGTTCTAGTCCAGTGTGACCATGTTACTGAAGTCATTTTAAAGACTTTGAGAAATTAGAACATTCCTCTATATCAGGTGGTTCGAGCTAGCCAGCATTCTCATCAAGGCAAGTGGTTTATTAAGGAACAAATTGAAGAACAATTTCCTCATCTATCATAGAAAATTAGTGGAATGGGGCCCATTGCCTCTCAAGGGGGGAGGAATGCTCAAGATTAAATTGGAAAAAAACTAAAATCTAATTTTTCAAATTTTACTATGTTTTAGTAAACTGCATTTTTTAGGGTCTTTAGTGCATTTCTGGGCTTGGATGCTGCCCAAAAGTGCGAATGGAACATTGTCACTTTTGAAATGTGGCTCTAGATCTTTTGAATATCTTTCCAACACATCAAATGGTTCGTAAATTAGAGCTACGAGTAGAAAGTTATGCCTTCTCCAAGTGGACCTAATTTTTATATATAGTTTTTTGATAATTTTTTATCATTTGAATAGTTTATTTTTATTAAATATTTTCATGGCTCTTTATTTCATTTCCAAGGGATTTTGATGACCCTTGAGATCCATCAAACTTGTATAAACTCAAAATATTTGAATAGAATGGATCAGTTTTTGGTTTGCAATTTTGTTGTTCTCCATTTTTGTGTTGAATTCTACAATACTACAGGTATCACACCAGGTATTGTAATCTAGTTTTTCATAAATTAGATCACAAATTGATCTCCAAGATAGGATATACTGGAAAAGGACCTCTAGGAGCATGAGGAAAAGGTATCATCAAACCCATTGAACACTACGGGAGGACAACCAAAGATACTATTAGTACTCAAAATTGCAGATGATCAAAACTCAATCAAAAACTTTGATTTATAACTCTAGTAGTCCCAATAGATGCATTAGCAATAATCAATACTAAGGTATTAAGGATTTTCAATCCTTCTTCTCTTTGATCTTAAAGCTTCAGGAGGGTATTACCTTTCTAGATTGGATTCTTCAAATATCACAACTATGATCTATATAATTGATACATATCTAATCATGTAATTCATACAGTTTTAAGTAAATCATATTAATTTGATTGATGGTGAAAACAATTGCAAAATAAGCATAGACCAGTGCCTAATCCTAGGGCATGAGAGTCAATAAATGAACATCTATAGGAAATCTCTCAAATCAAACACACCCAAACCCCAGATAAGATGCCTTGAAAATCACCCTCTTATGCATAAATCATATCATCTAATTCATGTATGAACATAGAAATCTCAGAGACCTCATTCAAGATTTATCCCTTCCTTGAAAGGAACTCAAATTTCAACCCCACTATCTACCTTGTAGAAAGATATGTCTAAAATGCTCTCCAAATTTAAACATACAGAGAAATCAAAACCATACATGAAGACAATAATAAATATACATGGAAATTTAGTATATTTTATTGCTAACCCTCCAGTATCAGTACATTCAAAGAAACATGGATTCCTCAGAATCAAAGACTAAATCTATAAGCTCCTATGACAATATGTATTTTTTCCACCACCATTGGTGTGAGAGAGAAACAACTATATATAGAGAGAGCACCTTGGGACCCTTGAGAAAAGTATGCAACAAGCTACGGGTGGCTCTGATAGTGACTTGCACTAGAATACAAAATTTTTAAAGTTTACAACAGAAAAAAGGAAAAATGGCACCAATTCTATTTCTTCTTGGAGTTGAATTTCCATTTTGAGTTGTACCTTTGTCTGCATGTATTCAAATGCAACCACTAAAGTTTGTTTTTTGAATGATGACCACCTAACCAGCTAACCTCCATCATCCTCTATTTGATCAGTTGCTCTCCCTGTGCTCATAGATCAGGTGTAATGCTGGAACTCATTCATCATCCAAGTCATCCAAGTCATCTGTGGTAGGCCTACTCACCTTAGGCTTTGTCATGTTGTCCCATGTAGTGACTTGGTCTTCTGTTGGCCATGGGAATTTTTGGATGCTTTGTAACTACTTTTTTTGCCTTTCCCATCTTTCATCAGCAATTTGTTTTAGATCTATGACGAACTTGCTAATGTCTATTTCTACTCTAATGGCCTCATCCAAAATTGTGTTGAAATGATCCATATCAACATCATTCTTATCCTTAAGAAAATCCTCTTTCTTAGGCAATAAGAGGTCAAAATCTGACTCCACGTATCCAAATCCTTTATTTCTCCCTCCTCTATCTTGACCTTGGGAATGAAATTTTTTAAATCAGGCCCAAGCATTGCCATCTTTGCCTCTACATGGTTTGCTTTGCCTTTGAAGAAAGATGACACAACACCAATCTTGGCAATCTCAGCTCCCACTTGTATTACTATCTCTGGGATGTCATTTCTTAGACCCTTTACTACTGCTAATCTCTCAAATAATGAATCCCTTATGGTCCAAGTTGTGTGATATGTACTCAAAATAGAAACAAAATTGTTTACTTTAGTTTGTAAACTAGTCAATTTATTATATGTAGTATATACTACCTTTGCCTCATCTTTCAAAAAATTTATTCTATGTTGCAAAATTGTAAATAAGGACTGCATTATACCCTCAATTTTCTCCTTGTTTATTCTCTCTTCTATGGCAGCAACTTCTTCTTCACTTATACCCTGTACTGTTGGTACTACTAGCTACTCTAGTGGTGTAGGGGCAACTGTAGGCATGTTGAGAATTTGCAACTGCAAGTCCTCTACACACTTTTCTAATTCTTTCTCTTTCATTACAAAATCTCCCTGTCCTTGACCAATGCACTATAATCATTGAACAAAGTTTGGTTCCTTTATGACAGTTGCTTGGTCTTGTCCTCATTTAATCTAGAAAAATGGGTCAATACTTGTGAAATTTCAAGATCTCCAGTATTATGAATTGACCAAATCATTTTGTCACCATCCATCTTCTCCTAGATGTTTAACAGAGTGGGCTTATGATCCTTTGGATACAAGCTCCACATGGCTAATGCCTTATTCTTAGGGTTGTATCCAAACCCTTTTATTAAATCCCCCACCTAGGTTTTTGAAGTCAAATTTATATTATCTTGTTTCTTGATTTGGTCAATTATGAAAGCTGAAGAAAAATCCCACCCGGGTACAAGTAGTATATTGCTAGCCTTCACTAGTTGTCTAGCTTCTTCTGGGGTCAATGTCTCTGATTCTGGATCATAATCCTTTAGGATTTGTAAGGCCTCATCTAGTATTTGGCCATCTTCCTTGATTTTCACTGTAGAAGCTATTTGTTCTTGTTTTCACCACAAAAGGAAGTCCTTGAATTCATTTGACTTGATAAAATTATCATCCTTCAAGAAGGCATCCTACTCCAACATCCTTTCATCTTATCCTAGGATCAGAGGTAACTCAACTACCTCTGTTACTACTTTTTGTTTCCTTTTTTCTTCTCTGATCCTCTGCCTGAGATGATGATCATGTTCTCTTTCACCTAGAAAGAGATCTTTTACTCTATCTCCCTTCTTTTCTTTGGTCTTAGCCCTTGAAGACTCTCCTATTTGAAGCTTTTGTTTTTTCTGAGGCTCATTTGTGTCTTGAGAGCTAGGAAGCTCTGTCAAGTCCATTATCACAATTTCTTCTCATTGTTGGGCAACAGGAGATCCTTGTTCCATAGCAGGAGGGCTATAAAGTGGATAACCTATCCTCATAATCCAACTTAGAATGTTTCTCCTTTTCCCTATCCTTATCATCAATTTGATCTTCAATAGAATTGACCAATGTCTGTTAATTGTCCATCATCATGTCCAATCTTTGCAAGTAGGGTATAGTAGGATAGAAACCTCCAAAGGGAAATCCCCTAGTTTTCAAATTCTTCTCATATCTCATCAATTCATTGAATTGATATATCCTCTTCTCTACTACATCATCCTCAACAATGTTCCTGATTAAATCTTCCTTTGGATACTCCTCATGTCTTTTTTTGATGGGGATGGTAGGGGTATAGTACTTTCTGGCTATTACAATAAAACCCTATGTATCAACATACCTGGGTGATGTAGCATTCATTCTGAATTAGCCCAGCCAATCATTCAATTTGGAAAATGCATTCTTTCCACTTATGAAATTGCATACACAAAAATATCTAGGGGTAAATGTACCCTTTTTTAGGGAGGCCAGATGCTCCTTATTAGTCAATATCAACTGCCAAATGATTTCCAGGAAAGCCACCCTTGGCAGAATAAAAAATGGTAATATGTGAGGTGGCTGGGGGCATCCATACACTCTTATTATAGTGTGGGCCCTCTCATAATAAAAATCTCCCCAATTGTTCCCTTTAGGCCATTTGTCAACAAACTGGCAGGGTCTTAGTAGTTGAAGAGCTTTTACTGGCAATCTGCAAAGATCCAGTCCTAGTTCCAGCATGATTGGTCTCACCATCCAATTTTGAAAGGCACAGAAAGCACAATTTGGGCAAGCAGGGCTCCAAGCACCTATCCAAAACTATACTGGATTAGGCCATCCCTTCCATAGCATTAGAGTACGCAAGTACTCCAGATTCATAAACTTGTAATTATAGAACAAGATAAGGTACATTAACAAATAGTAATCCAAAAAATTAGGGGAATCCTCCCTGTTTCTTATTGACTCTAATCCCTTATGCATTTTGTCAATAACATACCTAATGTAATCATATCCTTTGTTGGTATGCATAGTTTGTGATTCCAATACCATCATCAGAAGGTCAGAAGTAATCCTTTCTAGCCCACCATCTACTCCAAGTACTCTACACAGACCATATGCAATATACTTCATATAAAAGGCTAAATCCTTATAGAAGTAAGGGGTTGATTCAGGGATTGGCACAATGTAATTCATGTTGCCTCTGTTGACATGATTTTTAACCTCCTTAGCTACAAGGACAGATTCCCAAGTATACCTATTCACTAGGGCTTGTAAATTAATTTAAGTGGCCATGGGGATATTGATACCAAAGGCCCTCATGAATGAGCTCCTATCCAAACTAACTAGGGCTGAATCATCATGCTTTTTGATTATTTTAGACAGGGGGTCATAATGGCTGGCTAATGCAATTATTAAATCAATGTCCAGAAAAACATCTGGGACTATCAATTTGGCTAATCCTGACATCCAAGGGTTTGACATAGGAACTGGACTCTCAGCATTTCTATAGAAATATTTAAACAGATACATTCCAAAAATCTCAAGTGTCTTAGCATCTCTTAAATAGCTCAAATTATCAATGAAACTTTCATCACTAACCTTTTTGTTCTATGACGATCCTGGTAGCAGAGTGAGAAACTCATCTGAATAGCTTTCTTTAGCCTTTTCCTTAGAGCCTTTGCTGGTAGAAGCCCCACTGGTTGATGGTTGACTCATTCTGACTGCAACTTTATACTCTTCTAAAAATGTTGAAACTGTAAATTCTCTGACTATAAAAAGCTCAAAAACTCTTTGTGCCTTAGCTTCAGCTCTTCAAAATACTTGGTAATCTCACAATGATTGACAGTCAGTTATTTATGCTAGAGAATTGAATGCACTTTTCCCTTTCGAGATTTCAAATTCTGCAAATCCTGTCACCTCCACCATTACTTGGCATGCCCTAGACTTTAATTCACTAGCTGCGGGATAAGACAATGACAGGTAATCAAATTTAACTTCTAGCTATCTAGCAACTAGCAAGCCAACCATAATCACTGAAGGATTTGGTGCCTTTTCATATTATTCAGAGATCTAGCGACCAAAGGGAAATCTTTAATCAATATGTTATGAAATAACTTCCAATGACTTGGCGACTATATAAAATTGTATTTTCCATTCCAAGATCTGGTGACTATAGTCTTTCATAAGTCTTATCTCCTCATTCTATTGTTATGAGACTTAGCGACTACCTCTGATCTTTGAATCTCTTGATGATCTCTCTAACCCTAGGTTTATCTAGCAATCTGGAGAATAGACTAGTCTTTGAATCTCAAAATCATTCCTTAACCTTGAGTCAAATCTAGCACTTGGGCAACTGAAATAAGTCTCCAAATCTCTAAGTATTTCTTCTAGCGACTTGGTGACAAGCCTTCTTGCAATCTCTAGATTTTTATCTTTTAACCACTTGTATTGGGAGATCTCACGATCGGTGGTGAGTCTCCAGATCTCTAAACCTTTTATGCTAACTACTAGACTTTGTGAGATTGGGCGACTGTGGTATAAACTTTGATTTGTTCATCTAGCAATTGAGCGACTATAGTTTATTTCATATCCACTGAGAAACTATTAATCTTTTGTTTCTCGATTAGCACTTAACCTTTAGTCATCCTGAGATTATGTGACCAAGGTTATCTCTTTGTCTCTGGATGATTTTCTTAACCTGAGTTTAATTCAGAGACTACACGACAAAGCATTTCTCACAGTCGCGGCAAGATTTCTTAACTCATGGTCTGATTTGGAGATAACATGACCACCGCCCAATTTCAAACATATAAATGGCTCAAATCTATTCACTGCAAACCCTTTTCTTAACCCAAACTCTTCTGGTGATCTCACGACTGAAGACATCTCGCAGTCGCTAGATATTTCTCTTTACCTTGGGTTTATTCAGAGACTATCTGAACCCTTTGTTCGCCAAGTCACCAGATATTTTTCTTAACCATAATCAAAATGTGAAATATAACGCTGTCCATTGATTCTTCTTTCATCCTTCGGTTATCATTGAGTCGCTGGATCTTTTATGGCCTAACCGCTTCATTGTGAGACTAAGAGACAACCCTATCATTGGATCGCCAAGTGTTTAGAGCATAACCACCAGGAATCAGGGAACACATGACTATCACACTCACTAGGTCGTCGGATCATATACTTAATTGCCAGAGAATTAAGAGATTACGAGACTTAAGAGAAACTTAACTGTCAACCTTTATTTAGAGATTTGGTGACCAATCAGTGAGTCTCCCAATCACCAAAACTTTGATAACTTCATTATTCCATAAAGAGATTACCCGACTACATGCTTTTCACATCTAGAGACTTAGCGACTATAGTTCACTTTTGAAATATTCATCAATAACAATCATTGAATCTTATGATAAAAGGGAATATTCTCTAGGCTTATAGAGACTGCATGACAAGGCATCTTCTAAATCACTAAATTAAAAGGAATATGTCGAATGTGTTCTGAGATCAAGCAACTAAGCAGTAACATAAAGCGCACATGCTTAAAGGATCACTTAAGTCACTTGAAAAAGTAACAACAAATTAAAACCAGGTCAAGCATTTGTAGGGTTTTTTGGATTTTTACAAGGAAATTGACCTAGCACCTAGGGTTTTCAACATTAAGGATACAAATTTGGCACTTTGGACACAAAACTTGTAGGATAAAAGATACAAAGACCTGGAAAGCTACCAAGCAAACAAGGGAATAAAGCAATCTTGGAAAAATTTGAAAATATGACCAACAGATACTAAAGGCATAGGTTATCAGAAAAAACCTTTCCATCTCAGTGGAAACTCTACACATGTCATACAACAGATAGAACCAGGAACGGATACTCAGCAAAAGGAAGATACACAACACTCAAACAGTGATGATTCAGACATTACAAATGTTTTTCCTTATGAACATGATCCTCAGAACATATTAAACCTTCTCAAATATGATGAGACACCTAAAGAGAGAATCAATGTGGTAGACACACAAGAACCTACTACTCCAAAATAACAAAAGGATCCAACAGAAGAAGAGACATCTGTCACTATAGCTGAACATTTGGAAAACTCTAGTAATTCTAAAATAGATTCTCATGAGTATGAATTCCATTCAGATTCTGAAGGTAACCCTTCTTGCAGGATTCACCCTAATTTCACACATGTTCTTGACTTTCCTAGGGATCCTGATAAGGAATCTAACAATTGTGAATGGGGGATTGTTCTTGACTCACCAATACTCACTACATCCAATGTGATTCTAGAACTAAATGACAAACCTTGTGAGTCTGATTCACTTATTACTAATGCAGGATCCAATGATGACGTTGAGATGCTTAAAGAACTGAACATTTTAAGTAGTAATATCATCTTTCAATTTGAGAGTCATATTAGAACCAATGATGACAACACTGTATGTGTAAACACTATCAGCCAATCCTTTCCTACACTTACAATCCAACATCCCAAACTCATTGAATGAACATCCAATGATCCAAGCCAAGACATCCATACTTTCTTAACATATTACGCTCTTGCCTGCTACCTAAATGCAGTGGATTCCATGACAACTTCCATCAGTGAACCTAGCATCATCATGATGGAGTCAAATATTAAATATCTTATTCAAAAGAAATAAAGAAAAAAGAAAAAGAGTTCTGAGGGTGAAAATCATTATGTGGTAGTCTCAAAGCCAAAAATAGTAAAAACAAAAGACGTATCTGAGGGTGAAAACCTCTCTGAGGTGCCTAAGGATGAGATATTTGATGTCTTTCTGAGTCATTTATAGGAAAGATCACCAGTTTTGATAGAATCAACTCAGTCTATCAATAGAGAAATAGAAGAAGAACCTCAATTAATTCATGTAGCACAATCTCTGTTAGAAGAAGAGAAACAAGCATTTACCAAGTTTTTAACAGATAAAAAGATCAAATTTGCATGGAAATATTTAGATATTCCAAGATTGGATCCTAATCTCATCATGCATCATCTGCCTATCACTCTAGGAGTTAAAACTATCAAGAAAAAGTTGTGAAAGATGCATCCTCATATTGCACTCCTTGTCAAAGCTGAGCTAGAGAAATTACTTAAAGTTGGATTTATCTAAGTCATAGACTATGCAGAATGGATCTCAAACATAGTTCTAGTATCAAAACCAAATAAATATATCAGAGTATGCATAGATTTTAGAGATGTAAACAAAGCATGCCCTAAGGATGATTTTCCACTACCAAACATCGATATGATAGTGGATATGACTACGAGATTTGAAATGTACTCTTTAATGGACAGTTTCTCTGGATACAATCAAATCAAGATAGCTCTAGAAGATCAAGAGAAGACAACTTTCACTTGTGCATGGGGTACTTTCTGCTAGAAAGTAATGTCATTTGGTCTTAAGAATGTTGGTGCTACATATCAAATATCCATGACATCTATCTTTCACGATATGATGCATAAGAATATGGAGGACTATGTGGATGACACATTAGCTAAATCAATGAAGAGATCAGAACATCTAGCTGACTTAGGTACAATACTAGATAGAATGGAAAAATTTAGTCTCTAACTAAATCCTAAGAAATGTGCCTTTAGTGTCACTTCAGGAAAGCTTCTAGGATACATTGTTTCAAAGAAAGGTATTGAGGTAGATCTAGCAAAATTAAAATCAATCATGGAGATGCAACCTCCTAAGAACATAAGTCAAATGCATACTCTGCAAGGGAGGATACAATCTATCAAATGCTTCATCTCTCATTTAGTTGATATATCACAACCTTCCATTAAAACATTGCATAAAGGTGTGACTTACAACTGGAGCGAAGAATGTGAAAAGAATTTTAATCATATCAAACAATACTTGGAAAATCCACCAATTCTCATGCCTCATATTCAGGGAAAACCATTAATATTATATGTCTCCACAATAGATACATTACTAGGGGTATTTTTGGTGCAACATGGTGAGAATAAATGGGAAAGAGCTATCTACTATATCAGTGGAACATTGGCAGCTTATGAAAAGAACTATTCTATGATAGAGAAAGCATGCTTAGCTATGATCTTTGCATCGTATAAAATGAGGCACTACATGTTATCTCATACCACACAACTAGTAGCAAAGATTGATTAATTGAAATATTTGTTAAGAAAAGTTGCTCTCACAGGTAGATTAGAGAAATGGGTAATGCTACTAAGTGAATTTGACATTGAGTATGTTGAAAGAAAAGATATCAAAGGAAAATTCATTACAGGCCAATTAGCTGAAGCCCCAATGTTTGATGACCAACCAATGTAGATAGAATTTCCTGATTCATATATCATGCATTTATCTTCTAGAACATGGTGCTTATTCTTTGACAGATCTTATACACAAAATGGATTCAGAGCTGGTGTATTGTTCATCACACCTCAAGGTTACTCCATCCCAAAAGCATTCAGAATCAAGTTTCCTTGCACCAACAACATAGCGGAATATGAAACTTTGTTGAATGGAATGAAAATAGCAATTTAATGGAGAGTAACAGAACTACACATTCACCAATTCAATGATGTGTATCAAACAAAAGATGAAAATCTCATTCCATACAAGTGCATGGTATATGATCTCAAGAAGTACTTCATTTGTGTAACATTTGAACAGATACCTAGAATGGAGAACAAGGTAGCTGACACCATGGAAACACTATCATCTCTTCTACAGCAACTTGAACATGAGCTATGCTACAAGTTCCTGGTGGAAGCATTGTCATTCCCTATCTATGATTGCCTAGAAACCCACATGATCTGCACTGTTGTTGGTCATGATTCCTCCTACTACAAAAACATATACTCATACCTTCAAGACCAAATCATTCCCAATACCTTTAACTGCCATGAAAAATGTTACCTTATCCAAAATGCATCACGGTATGTCATCATTGGTAATGATCTATACAAACAAAGTCTGGATGGTACACTTCTTAGATGTTTAGAATGTGAAGAGTCACAACATGCATTAGAGGAAGTCCACTAAGGTATTTTTGGATCACATTCCAATGGTCTAACATTAGCTTGAAAACTCATTAGGGAAGGGTACTATTCACCAAATATGGAGAAAGAGGCCATGAAATATGCTAAGAATTGTCAGAAATGTCAAGTCCATGGTAACTTGATTCATGCGCCAGGAAGAGACTTTATTCCCTTTACAACATAATGGCCATTTGATCTCATAGGAGCCATATATCCACATTCTTCAAATGGTCATACCCATGTATAATTACTACAATAGATTACTTCACAAAATGGGTTGAAGTAGTTCCATTGACACAGGCAACCGGCAAACAGATCTCAATGTTCATTTTGAACTACATAATTTGTTGGTATGGAATCCCACACTCCATCATCACTGACAATGGAGGCCAATTCAAGAACAAGGACCTACACTCCTTATGTTCCAAATTCAAGATAACTCAACATTGGTCATTTTTTTACTATCCACAAGTGAATGAACGAGTTGAAGCATCTTATAAGAACCTATTGAAAATTGTGCACCGCACAATCAACAAAATAGGGAGAGATTGGCATCTAATGATAAATTCATCTCTTTGGGCTTATAGAAAAAGTATCAGAATGTCCATTGGGGCTACTCCCTTCATTTTAGTATATGAGACTAAACTGGTATTACCTATTGAGGTTGAAATCCCATCACTCAAAATCAAAATGCATGGTCTAGTAACTAATGATGATTACAGCATGTCTAGGTTGCAAGAACTTGAACTACTAGATGAGTGCAGACAAGTAGAGTATGATCATCTTAGAGTATATCAGAAATGAATGTCTAGAGATTACAACAAGGTCAGACATAGAGAATTTTAGGTTGGCTATCTAGTCTTGAGAGGGAACACTAAAAATCAATCCCATCAAGAACGCAAGGGAAAGTTTAAACCTAACTAGTTGGGTCCTTTTGTTATCACTGTTGCTTTTGGCTCTAGAGCCTATCAACTCTCAATGACTAAAGGAGAATAGCTCTGAGAACTTATCAACATTCTTCATTTGAAGAAATTATATGCCTAAGACATTCAGTATGTGGAAAATGCCCTAAAAAAGGTATAAAATTTGGAAAAATTCTTTAAAAAATGATCATCCTGGTGAAAACCTAGCAATAAGCACCTTGGTGATTCAACAAAAAAAAATTTAAAAAAATTGAAAAGATGAAAAATATTAAAAAAATAAGAAAAAGAAAAAGTGCCTTGGTGAAAACCTGGTAAACAGGTGCCTTGGTAGAAAAAATAGAATCTCTGCCAAGATGGTGAAAACCCAGCAAACAGGTGCCACTTGTACAAAATGCCCCATCTATCAAAGCAATCTTGGTATTTTCCCAACTTTATGTACTACTTAAGTGTGTACATATCTTACAATTCAATAAAGTTGGTATGTGCATCAAATGACCAGCATTTGCATCCTATCAGCATTTCAAACTTGGGGGGCAATCAGTGTCATATCCTACAGTCCTCAATATCTCAGATGAGTCATATCTAGTCAATATCCTTTCAAGTTTTATATGAGTTAGATTGTTTGTCTCCCTACCAGAAAAGGATTTTTTAACTGACACCAACACAAACAATCACACAGCTACAATAAAACAATCTCTGCAACATGCTTTAATCTTCATGTATGTTGATTGATTCACATTGATATTTTTGTGTATTATATCCCTTTGAGATCATCAATGATGTCCTTTTACAAGATTTAGAGAGCAATGATTGGGGGCATAATCTTTTATTTGTTTTATATTTGTAAGTGAAAATCTAATCACTCTAGAAACTCTAGATTGAATTGGTGTCCACTATAAGTGCCTTCATCATGATTGGATGGCCACGTGTACCTCTACCTTTGATACCCAAATTCTTTAGGGAAGTTAGGTCTAACTTTGTCTTTTTTAGTGATTTCTCATTCCTACTATGAAACGCGACATTATCCAAGTACGTGAATGATAATGGGTCACTGCAGGTAATCCACATGGGAACAAGGATGATCTCCCAACTTCTTGGTGTGTTTGTATGCAAGGCATATTCAAGTCATTACAGTGTTTATGCTCTGATGCTTATACAATTTGCTAAATCAAAATGGACATGATATTCAGGTCATCCTGGCTTTTGTGCCTTGGTGCTTATATTTAATCTGATATTTTTGACTAAAATTCAATATTCATATGTTCATGATTTCCTAATCAGTGGACATTATATAGACTATCTGGTGTTACCTAAAATATTTAGTGATGATAAAAAAACTGACAAATGATCAGTGACTAAGTCCTAGGTTTGCACTACATGTGTACTTTGCATTTAGTCTAGTTGCATGTCTTTTCATAATTTGAATTCAGCATGGTGTTTGATGTTCTCAAAATTTCACTAAAACACATCACAAGGATTGAGCGTCACGTGAAGGTCTCTCCAACTAATCATCAAGCAGTCATCATTTGGGGTTAAATGTCCTTTTTGACAACAACTGAGCACTTGAACTCTTCATGTACCTACAAAAACATCATGTGTATCACTGCATTTGCATATTATATCATTTACATATCACATCATTTATATACATCCATTGCATACATACATGTGCATTCATAAAACATCAATAAAGCCATACATAATTCATCTAACATTTATCATTGCATTCATATTGCATAATCATACATTCAAAGTAAACATTCAACATTGCATACATTTGCATCACATGATAATAACATCACACTCCAAAATGACAATTGCTATGAAGTCAAACCAAAAATGATCTCATATGTATATATAATGTCGCTATAGTACATGGGGAGCACAATGTGCATACAATACAAGACATGAGCTCTAATGAGCTATCAAGTGCAAAAAAAATATCAAAAATATGAGTTGACTAAACATGTCAACTCTCAGCCTAATCCTTGACATTAGGTGTTGCACCTCCTCCTGCTAGCACATCCACTAGTGGATCGGCTCATGGTGCTCTAGCTCCCTCCGATCCCAGCATATACTGAGAATAAGAAGTCACCCATTGTCCAAGTGGCACAACCAAAAAATAAGCAGACACATAATATGTTTCCCTACCATTCTGATGTATCACCTCTGCCTATAGCTGTCGAGCCTCCATCTGAGAGTCACGAAGCTACCTATCTCATTCTGCTAGCTAGATCTCCAAAGACAACCTCTGGAATCTCAAGTCCCTAATCTGGTGGTGCAATTGGCGTATGATATCTTGTGGAGTCTATCTAAGTCCAGGATTTTCTACCTCCTCCTCACTCATCATCACCACATCACCATCCCCCCCTCTGCCTACACCTTACAACATCGAACCTCAGCACCTAGGTCAAAATCAAGTGCATCTTGTGCCTCACCCATCTGCACATCCTGGTGTGCACCCAAAACCTCCTCCACCGCTATAGTGTTACCCATTGCGCTCGGTACTACACCCTCACCTCTATTGTATTGTCTCTTCAAAACTGACAGTCACACCAATGGAACTTCTTGTGGGTTGGGAGCAGGCCAAACATCTACTATTGGATGGGGTGGAGCCCCTACTACTCTCTGAACTGGAGGGATTGACTGTGCTGGTACCTCTCTCCTCTGTTGTCCCCTACCCCTAGGTGCCCCCGTCACATCATCTGCCTCCTCCATCCTCAGGATTGGCTCTATGGGATTGGAGAATCACCTGAATGGATGCTCTGCAAGATGTGTAATGTAGGAATCTATCACCCCAGTATCTACTACATGTACACGGTAGTCCTAATCCCTGCTCTGTAGCCCACTTTACTCCAAACTACAAATAGCATATGATAATCTAGGATCCCACCCCAGTCCAATCTCTCTAACTTTCCAAGCATAGAAGGAGAACTCCTAAGGTACATCCTGTATGAGTTTGTATTGCCTCTAGACCTAGGTAATCAAAAATCTCTCAAGCACGCTAGTAGAGTGGCTGATCAGAATCTTGCTCTCACAAAAATAACCAAACTGATCTCTCACAGTTAGTTATGCCTCAACCTATAAGTAAGGGCACCAAATGACTACTACCATATCATCCAGCACCCTCCTCTAGTACTTGGTCCTACCCATGCAAACTTGTGTGATATAACCTGCATATATGTAAATCAGAGGCTCCTGAGCCTGCCTCTCATCACCACATATGGGCCTGCAAATGGGGATATGCTCCCATGCCCAGATCTACAATACTATGACTCCAGAGGAAAATGAATTACCCTCATGGTAGATGGCCTCATGCATCTTAGAAAATATGTGTGCAAGGAAGCACTAACCCCATCTGTACTCAATAGGTTGTGCCATTAGACGCTGCACCATGGGTGCGCATCCCATCAAAAAATCATTATGTTGACGATCCAACATGATGATCCCCCCAATCATCCCTGCTAAGATACACTCCAGGCATTGTGTCTACCCGTATCTCTAAACAAGTATCTCCCAGGTGATTTGCTAGGATATCTTCTTGTTTTCCCTTAATAGTGTCCTAAAAGCATGTAGACATGTGTTCCTAGAACTTAGGTAGTCTGGGCGGGGACCATGGAAAGGTATCTAAAGGATGTGATACACATCCTCTAGCATGATAGTAGTCTCCCTAGTAGGAAGATGGAAAGTTTGGGTCTCAAAATGAAACCACTCGATCAAAGATATAATAAGTCCATGATTTACCTAAATATCAAGTAAATTAATCAAGTACTCAAACCCACATGTAGCTAGATGAATCCTCAAGGGATTCGATAGTGACAGACACAGCCTCTGGGTGGCTGGATGTGACACACGAACATGAATATTTGGGTACCTCATCTATGAACATAGAAAAACAAGAGCGATATCAGTAACTTGATCCAAAATCAACATTAAATACACATAAAATGAGAAAATGAACATATCACAAGGTGCATTAAATGCTATGAAAACTAGCTGAGTCGTTTAAAAAATTGAAATTTTTTGCTAAATGCCTTAAATTTGCTCATTATTTTTCATACAACATTTCAAAATTTTAAAACTGGTGTCAAGTATCGTACGACATTATACAACAACCCATATGACATTTGACTCTCATACGACAATCCATTAGTTATCGTATGACAACTCAGGGACGCGATGAAATGTCGTACGACACTTGGGTAATTTTCATATGACACTATACTATGATGAATACGACAATTGAATTGGACTTGGAATGTCGTATGACACTCTACCAGTTGTCGTACAACACTTCGAGGAGCAAAAGTTAAAAATACGTAAAAACATCAAAAAATCCTAAAAATGCAATTTAAAATGTGTTTAACTGATTCAAAAAGAGGCTCAGAGGTCCAGTTGTTGGGTTCCTGTACTACCACGGTCACTGGTATCGCCTAGATCACTCAAATCAATGAGAAGACATGGGGACCACCATTTTAGCTCTCAGAGGGCTCCACAGAATCTCAAAAGTCAAATGGTTGAAATGATTTGAAAATGAACCATTTTCATCTTATACAAGTTTTGACCTAAATTTTCAAAGTGCTCTATTTTGCATGAAAATTGCACCCCTAGCTAATTTTGACGTTTTGAATCCATTTTTAGTATCAAAATCAAAATTTGAGATCGTTTACTTTGTCAAAAATGTGATTTAAAATTTTGGACCCAGGACAGTCGAATGCTTGCATAATCGACCTACATTATATCACATAAATCCAGCATTCAACTTATTTGATTATCAAACATCAAACTTTCAAAATTTTAACTTGGTCAACCCTAGTCAAACTTGGTCACCAAGACCTCTAAATGACGTAGAATACATCCCCGAATGTGTACAACCACTTCTACAATCCATTACACTACTTCTAATCATTCACACTGGCTTTCTTGCTAGATTTTAGTTTGTATCCTGAAGGAGGCATGGTATTCTATATCATTAACCATTATCAAATTTGTTCTTTTTTTAAATTTCTTCAACAACCAAGAAAACAACCACGTCTAATTGTTGACTCATTGACAGTCCTCGTCGCTTGGGGCATATCAGATTCATCAAAATTCATATCAATATGGTGTTCTTCTAATCTTGTAAACTATATCAACTCTTCGTAACCATTGGTTCAAATGTGTTATTTCCTTTATTTTTCGTAATTGAAGGGTTCAGATTTGGCATCCTTTCGATTCCTTTGGACAATCAGGTCTGGAGTCAGGATAGTCAATTCCTCGTAATCATAGGTTCAGAATCAGGTGTTTTACCACTTCTTCATAATCATAGGTTCATTGTTGTTACCGTTAACATCATCTTGATTCTTTGGTCAATCAAGACCTGAATCAACATCTTCAAATCTTTCAATCAATTTCTATCTCAGAATCGGTTAGTCAACTAGGATCAGTTTCTCCATCACATAACTGAGTCTGGATCTCAATCCAAATAGATTTATCTTTGAACCACTGCACTTCGCATAGTAATTCAAAGAGGGGCAAAATTTAATACCCCAAAAATGGGCTTCAGTACCATTGACCTCCTACATCAACAAAATCGATCAAAATTGACCCTAAAGTCCTAAACTAAGGCACATCTGCCCATCGAATTATCAAAACCCTAATCGATTTTATCATAAGTATGCATCGGGGAATATTCCTAATTTATCCTAATTATCTCTAATTAAATATTATTTGGTGATAAATGAAATTAATTATTTATCCTAAGTATGATTAATTGAATATGTTAAATATTTAATTAATTAAACTTTATTCAGCCACTTAATTATTTTAATTATATTTAATTAAAATTATTTTTAATTAATATTGTTTATTTGACAATAAATCACAATTTTTAAAAATAATCAATTGAATATTTATTTAATTGATTAAAATCAAATTGTAAAATTTAATAATATAATTTTGGATAAAGTTTGATTAAATAATTGATTAACCCATAAATTAGTTATTTAATTGATTAAATCAGTTAAGTTGAGAATAAAACACATGAAAAAATAAATAAACTCACAATTATCTATGAAAAAATCAGAAAGCAGTTAAACTCAAAATCAACTATTCAATTCAATTTGTTAACTTTCTAAACTCAACATGTGATTGTGAGTTGAAAAGCAGATTGGAGTAATCTCAACTTCTAATTTTGAGTTAAAAAATTGATTTGCATGATTTTACTAGATAACAGTTTCTAATTTCTGGATAACTCGCAAATCCATTCGAGTTGATCAAGGAGTGATTTTTGGCTTTCTATGAGTTCTCAAACCTTGGATTTCTATATAAACAGGCCTTAGTCCTTCACAATCAACCACGTGCAATTTAGAGAATAGCAGCCAATTCTTGAGATTGTGCAACTTTTGGAGAATCATTGCTAATCTTGTTTTCTTTTTTTTGCATTCATAGCTAGTTTTCAATTCATTGTCAAGTTTTAGATCAATTTCATTTATTTTATATTATTATTGCATAGAAAATCCTAAAAAAATTGATTAATCTTGCATCCATTTCATAGCTTTTGCATTCAAGTCCTTCGTTTACGTGTTGCATTGTCACTGATCTTGGTCAAATTCTTAGAATACCATACTCATGTCTACTAGAAGGTAGTAAATCACTTGGTTAATGATATATTTCTTTACTACATATTTTCTTGTCATTAATCAATAATGTTTTACTAATGTGTTGTGTCTTCTGAACAAGTACAATTTTCACACACAAAAATCACTCCTTAAGACTATGTACTAGAGGATGTAGACCTGGGAAAGCCAATAAGAGGAGGTAAAACACTGGCTACATTAGGATTGAAGCATGCCTTATGCTTCATGGATAAAGATGAAGAAAAGATAAAAGCCTTGATGGAGCAGAATGAGGCTATGAAGAAGTTCATTCTTAAAACAGCGGGTCTCATTGACCCAAATAATCTTGAGGCCTCATTACAGGCTATTTTGGAAAGAAAGAGTGCTACTGAGTTGCCGATAGATATTCCACATTCTTTTATTCATGCTTTTTCAGAATGGAAAAATGATTTTGAGGAGTTTTATAGAACTTCCCTTAGGACAATTTTGAGACCCTTTAGGGTTATTCTTAAGGGGATCACCAAATTGGTGGATCTTCTGTGTGGAGAGGATGGTCTTGAGGAGAAAATTCTTAAATGGCAGAAGGCCTTGGATGATCTCATAATAATAAGGAAGAAATGCTTTCAAGTTTTGGTAAAGATATATGAGGGATCAAAGCTCAACAACTTTGAAGAATGGATCAGAGATATCACTGAAGCCCTGATCGTCTACCAGAAATCCCAGAGTAAGGTTGATAAGAAAAGAGATGAAGCAATGCTTTGGGTCAAAGAAATGCACAAGTTTTTTGAAATTTTGGACCTATATCTCTATGATGAGGATGATGAGTAGATGATGCATCCCATTAGAAATATTGTAAATCAATACCTTGATATCTTTAATGGAGTTAGAACAAAGGAGGACCTCCAAAAAATGTTTTATCAGGAGGAAATGCAAAAAATGTTGGATCGGGAAGAGGAAATAAGAGGATTTGCCAATGAATTAGTTACCTTCTGAGAAAAGCAACGGGAATGCCTCAAAGGCATCAAAATGGAGGACTTTGAAGAGGTATAGGAGATCATGGACAGGCTCCATAAGGTGCATCTAGAAATCCTCCCAAGTCGCTAAGTGTCCAGTTGTGGACTTAGCCAATTTTTGTATGAAGGAAAGACTTTTTTGGATAGCCAATTTTGAGTTCCAAGATTTTCGGCCTTTCTATATTTTCAGCCTCTGAAATTATGAAACTTGTAAAGTTTATTCAAAAACTTAGCCATTTTTTCAACTCCATTTTTCAGAGGAAGGGTTGAGGTTTGAAATTTATGGGTCGGCACCACCAATAACTTCCAGTCTTCTCCAATTGATTTTTTGTTAGATTGATCACTTTTATGGGGTCATTTCTGCATGATTTGAGGATGTCTTTCTGTTGGATCCATGAAGAAGAGCTGCAACAAGGAATAAAGGGTAGAACCAAAAAATTTCAAAGAAGAACATGCATGGAGATAAAGAAAGTTCCAAAATTGATCTTGAGTTGTTTAATGCATCTTTTTCTCTCAAATTATAGTGCATGAGGTTTAATTCTATGCTAAGTAGTTTAAACTTGATTCAGGGATAGTTTCTTTTCATGTAAACTCTACTTTAGATTTATTTTCAAGTTTTACGGGCAGTCAAAACCCTAGCTATGAAACTGCTTTCCCTAAAGAGCACAGCTCTATAAATTATAAGAAAATAATGTAATTAAGGTCAAATACTTTGCAATACAATACTTATGATTGGTGCTTCAATCATGGTGTGATATTTTCTACTATCTTTATGAAATTGATGAATGTGTGTTTTGTTCATTCTTTCATTTTAAAGAGCCAATTGATTGTATGATGATTGTGTGTGTATGTTTAACACCTTCATGAAATTAGGATAATCAACTACAATTCTAGAAAAATATAATGCAAATTTAAGCTAAGAATTGAAATTAACATCCATGACATCTCATGGTTCTCTATCCAAGTTTGGTAACTAGAGCTCTCAGCTTAATCTCTACTAGTGACAATTCTAGAATGAGAAATATGATAGTACTATGCTTAATCTAGCTCACAATTCTCCATTATGAAAAGATAAATTCAAAATGCTAATGATAAATGCTCTCAATTGCTCATAAATTTTCTATAATGGTGATGCTTTGCTCTTGAATTCTCTAATATCTTTATGCTCTCAAAATTACTCTTATCTATAGTAAAATCCCAAGGGTAGGGGGTAGACTTATTTAATCATGATTTAGCCTTAGTTGAGTCAAAAACTTTGCAATGTTTTTAAATGGGGGGACAATTTAAATGGTTGTCTCAAAGGTTTGGACAAAAAGACAAAATTGAGTGGTTGAGATTCAAAGTTGAAATGTGTGATTGAGATTCAACTAATTTGGAGTGATACATGTGCTTTTGTTCTCAATTCTCATTGGTTGCTCAATTTTTGTTGAAAGATATTAGGATTAATTAAATTAGCCATGTAAGAGAATAGGTTCAATTTGATTTTTGATTTAACAACTATACAATTAATTGATTAAAATCAATTATGTAGTGTTTTTCACCCCTTTAAGCTTTGATTTAATTATTTAATGTCATTATTTGATTTTTCCTTTGATTTGATTGATTTTGTCCAATTTGATTTAATAAATGTCCATTTAAAAATTGATTTGATCCTTTTTTATGAGAATTAGTGCATTTTGATTAGATTTTGCAATTTAATGATTTTAAAAGCACTTGCCCAATTTTTGATGTCTACAAATGCCCCTCTTTGAATTGATGTGCAAAGAAAACTGATTCAAAGAACTTTTTATGTCCTGATCACTGATTTGATGTGATTGATTTGATTGATTGATACCATTCTAATTTGAAAACCTGATATGAAAACTACTTTTTTTTTATTGCTAGAACCTGATTTGATACTTTGATATGCCCCACTGATATTCCTCACTGATAATAGTTCAAAATTTTAATGCCCCAGATTTCATGATGTTTGATGCCAATTTGATACTCTTATGATGCCCCCTCAGAAATGAAACATATTGATTGCTTGATTTGAAATTTTGATGATATTGATTCATTTGATCCAATATGTTTTCATTTTTGAAAAACATTGATAATATGCCATGTTTCACCAAATTACCCCGGTTGATTGATATGCTGATGTAGGTCAAAGTCAAAATTTCACCTCAAAATTAGGTCAAATTAGCATAAATAGGTAGAAAAACCTAAATTTACTATTCATTTTCACTTTTCACTGTTGAGATTTGTGCTCTGATCCTAAGATAGTTGATCACATTGGTTGTACCTATTCAAGAGCATCGATTCAAGAGGTGTCACCGTTATCAAAGACCTTTGGATTACGGACCTCCTGTGAGTGATTTTGACCTCCTTCATGCATTTATTGCCATGTTTTTAGCATTTACTTCATTGATTTTGTAGTTTAGAATTTACAAAATGCCACATAGAATAGGTTAAATGTCACGTAGAACCTTGAAATGATGCATTCATGCATTTAAGTGACACCTCCACATAGTTAAATGCCACTTAGGATAGTTTAAAACTCACCTAATCAATGTTAAATGTCGCTTAGGACTAGGGTTTTAATGCCAATTTATAGATGTTTTACCGCTTGAGAAACCCTAGGTTTTTTATGACGCATAGGCATGATAAAATGTCGCCTAGAGCTTTAAAATGATGCGTGAAATGTGAAGTATCGCATATGAGTAATAAAGTGCCACATATGCAATTTTTTGCACTGCCTAAGGTAAAATGTCACCTCCTAATAGACAAATGATGCCTATAGGATTTTGAAATTTTTGAAACTCAAACTTGATTTTTTTGATAAAAATTGATGTCTCTGGATGATCGATTGAATTTCCAAGATAGTTAGGTCTATTGTAGTTAACAAAAATAAGTAATTAGGATATCAGGTTAATGGTACCAATGAAATGTTTGATTATGTCAATTTGATAGGATAGAAAAATTGATAGGTAGATACTGATAGATAGATACTGATCAGTGTGAAAACTATTGATTCATTCCCAAGACATAAAGACATGAATAAATGGTACTAGGTTTGATATGATTGATACTTTGATTTCTCTGATAGGATTGACTGACTTAAAATGATCCACTGATATAGAATATTGATATGATTCCCTTGATTTGTGAAATAGGCACATTTCCGTAAGCTTTACATACGGACCGTTGCTTCATGGATTCTAGACCTTGGTCAAGATTTGACCCCACCAGAGTTTCATGTCATTGAGATGTGTGGATTGAGTTTCCTTCTTGATATCCCTCAATTTTAGCTGAACTCTAGCCTATTGACAGTTGTGGTAGAGCGATGGCACTCTGACCACAATACCTTCCATTTACCTTTCAGAGAGATGACCATCACTCCAGAGGATGTATATAGATTGATGCACATTCCAACCCGGGGTGAGATGGTATATTATGATTCAGTCTATGATAGCACAATTTGCAGACGGGTGTTTGGAGATAACACCATTAATGATGACACTATCACGTGGGTGTAGTTTTCTTCATTTCCCACATTGCCAGTAGTTCTAGATGCTTTGATTGGTGGATTACTACTTCCCGACTGGTGAGGTCATGGTTTCTCAATTGGATGGGGCCAAATTCTCAAGGATTTTCTTGCATAGCCTCGGTAGTTTGATTGGCATTCTTGTGTTCTCACACAGTTATACCATGATTTACATGAGGTGGTGTACAGATCTAGTGCTTCCTTGTCAGCAGGTGTTGTGATTCTTTAGTTGTGGGTGTGGGAGCATCTTCCCATCAATAGGCCATTGTCAGATTGTATTCATCGGTGTGGTTTCCCTTATGCATTCTTTTCTAGCGGTATGGTTGTCTAGCATCATCTAGGCAAGTTAGAGTATTGGCACCATAGGATTGATGATCTTGATCAGGTCATGTGGAGGCCATATCTTGGCTATGAGGGTTGGAGGGAGGATGATGACGAGCTCCCTTATATGTTTTCTCCTTAATGTATGATTGGTTAGTCTACTCTTGTGATCGAGAGATTTTGCTTTGGCCAAGTTTCCAGACAGTACGACAGGGTTCAGATATGTTGTAGGGTATGGCACTGTATGCTCGCGTTCAGGCTGAGCGATCTATGTGGGGCGCTCAAATTGATTTTTAGTTTGCTTGTGATCAAATTGACAGGATGATGTTCTACAGATGGGATATCTTAGAGCATATAGGAGATGTTGGTATGTCTATGGAGTAGAGAGATTGGTGATCTTGAAACAAATTTTTGAGATTCACAGATCCTGCAGAGCCTATCCCGGATAGAGATGAGCGATCTGATGATGATGGGGGTGATGATGATAGGGATGATGGTGATGATGATGGTAGACCTATATGGCACTGACGAAGACAATCTCAGAGAGGATAGAGAGCTCCTTAGATCATGGCTAGAGGACGGGATGGGCCAGGGTGTGAGGTGGTCATGTTAGAGATAGAGATGTCAGGAAAGTTCAGCAGGATCAGGGACCTGGGTTTGTGTGACCTAGAGCAGTAGCAGTACAGGGCCAGTAGAGACAACAAAGGGCTAAGAGATAGGGACATAGTGATGTTGCTAGATAGGTTCCTGGTGGACAGGATCTATTGGTTCATTTACATCAAGCTTTAGTGGATCAGCAAAGATAGATTCTATCACAGTAGGTGCCTCCATAGATACCTTAGTCTCAGGACATGGGTCAGACATCTCAGGCTTCACCTAGTATTGACACTCTATCACAAGATGTGAGGACTTTTCAGACAGGTTTACCAGCTGTTGTGGGTCAACTAGATCAAGTGGCTACGATGATGCAATAGTTTATGACTATGATGGCTCAGAGACCCAATATTGCTAGCAGTAGTCAGACTCCTACTCAGCAAAGGCCAAGTGATAGGGGTCCAGATGGATTAGGTACAGGGGATGGATCGGGTGGTGCCACAAGATCTTGATGTTGTTATGATGGATCTGTTCATTGATGACTTGTATCTATGTGCTAAAATGTTGTCACACTTCTATGAATCTTTACATGCAAGAAAATTCAACAATGAGCCCTCACAAATCGATCCATAGCTCTCTATGCATGGAGTTGCAAGATTTGTAAAATTGCTCTCAACTAGAGCTATAAACTCATGACCTTGCTAGTCAACCACATAATGAGAGATTCCAAATCAAAGACAAGGGCAACAATGCCAATATCTCCAATGAAATCAATATGGATGCAATGCAATGCAAATCTATATGACAATGCAAGTTACTCTATTGCATAAAAGGAAATCTAAGCTAATATGTCATGATAATGCAACTAAGAAAGGAAATATGCAACTGCAATAACAAGTCTTCAAAGCTTAGATGTAGAATGTCTTCAAAGAGCTCCAAAATGACCTAAAAAACTTGCAGCATAACATTAGCATAAAAACTTAAGATATGAAAATGAAGAAGAGAGCTCTTCTTTTATAGGAAGTGAAAAGGAATGGACCATTGTGATTAATAGGCAAAAGACTTAATCAACGGTGGAGAAAAAAAGAAGCTTGATCCTTGTGCACAAATATCCTCCAATGAGAAAATAGGAGTTGACTTTTGTGTCCCACATAAGACAAAAAGTGCTTTTTCCCTTTTTATAAAATAAGAATAATGTTTTATTTGTGCAACATAGGATAAGAAGAAAAGTGGGGATTTTTTATTTAAATAAAAGGGGAGGAAATTCCTTTTAATTAAATAAAGGCTTAGGATAAAGTGATTTTATTATTTAATTAAAAGAGATTTTTAATTAATTAAAAGGAAGCATGTTCTCTTAATTAAATAAGATTTTTATTTTTTTCTCTTTTAAATTAAATAAGGCTCAAACCTTAGGAAATATTGAATTGATTATGATTTGATCAAGAAAATTGATATAATTGATATTGTTGATTTTTGAAAATATTGATTCAGGGATTTGACAAATTGTTGAATGGGGGCCCAAAGTCTAGGTGACCATTTTAGGGTGTATACATTTGCCCCTCTTTGACTAATGTGAGATCGATTTGAGATCACATGCAGTCAAAGAATGAAGTTGAAATGTGAGATCGATTTGGGATCACAAAACAACTCAAATGTATGTTCAATGGATGGGAACACATCAGGAGAAGCATAAGTATAAGATGAAAGACAAGACCAACACCATCGCTACTAGGTGCAAATCAAGCCTTAGATAAAACTATCACCGTCACTGCTAGGCAATAATCGAGTCTAAAAAATAGGAGATAAAAATTGAAAGACAAAATCACCACTATCGCTGCTAGGTGATAATCAAGTCTAAAAATAAGAATCTCAAGCTGAGCTGAATGATAAAGCTGAATCAACTATTAAAGTTGATAGGTACTACCCCCTCAGAATCAAAATTGAAATCAGATAGAGGAGAACAACAAATTGATAAACCTAATCAAGTCACAATAAATCATAATCGAAGGATGGAGCATGATAGGATAACCATCAAACAGTGAAGATATGCCCCAGGTTGACGAGGTTTGATTGAAAAAGATATAGGATAAAGATTAAGTCAAACCTAAGAGAGAGGAAGCGAAAGGGGTGAATGAAAGACTAGAAGTTTGGAAGACATGGAAAGGAAGAAATTTCATCAAATATTAAAGAATTATGCCTCAAAAGGTCAGTCAACTACGTAGAATAATGAGAAAACTTAGAAACGCGACTCAGATTTTGATTTCAAGTCTGAAAATGGATAGAAAATGATGTGATATGAAAGACCAAAAATGAAAGATATGATCAAGAAGAATCAGAAAATGAGCACAGTTGACCAACTAGTCCGTAGATGATAAAAAGAAGAGCTCTCTCCATATGCAAGATGCAAAAACTAAACTATGATGAACCTAAGAATGCAAGCTACTATGAAAGTGGTTGACTTGCAAGGTCACAACTCTAATAGACATCTAACAATCATCATCGAGCATTATTGGTAGCGTCGCAAGATCATACAATGCACACTAGCATAACTATGTGGATATGAATATGATCTTTATCAAATAGAAATGTGGAAATCCCACTTAGGCATCAAAGACATGGAGGTCAAGATGACTAATGCAGTGAGGTTCCCTAAGTTTGATATGGTGAGATTATGCTTGTATCAAGACACATGAAAGTCAAGATAACTAGAAGCATGCACTCGCAAAACAGTCAAGGATAATACCTTGCCAATCTATAGTGTCAAGTAAGACCAGCATAAATGCTCATGATAGTTAGGATCAACAAAATATACCCACAAGTAGATAAAGAAATAAAACATGTTCTCAGTCCCTCAGTCTTCTAGTGATGCATCATCAAAAACTTCTCAGGGAGAGACCACTCATCAAAGAAATCCTCATAGATAGCACACAAAGAAAAATAAAGTCAACATATCTCAACCGAGTTGATTGTTTAAGTGCATGTGTGTTGGTCATAGAGTCAAACTTTGAGTATCACATTTGCAAATGAGCAATGTCGCATCATACTAGACTGTTGGGTAAGACATCTAATAAGTGTTAAGAAACACTCGACGCAAGGGTAGTGTTGAAAAACACTGTTTGGGGTGGTGTTGAAAAATACCGGTTTGTAAAATGCCCCAAGAGACAAATGCACCTAAAGGACCTATGCGAACAGTTATGCTCCCTAGACAAAGATAAAGACCAATTCCAGACCAAGTCAAATAAGGTCAAAGCATGATGGAAAGTGGCTAAGTGTCAAGGATGCATGCTAACAAATAGAAGTGCAAAGGCCTCAAGTAGCGCCTGTTTCCAAGTTTTCACCACTTGAATTTTTATTGCAATTTTCAATTTTTTTGTATTTTTTCTACCAAGGCACCTGTTTCTAGGTTTTCACCAGGGCACTTTTTCTTTTCTTTTTTTTGTATTTTTTCAATTTTTTTATTTATTTCAGGACTTTTTATACTTTTTAGGATTTTTTCAACATCATATATGAATTTTTTTCGTATTTTTTGAGGATCATAAAATATGTACAAAAGATGCCCCCAAACAGAATGGGCATCAAACTCCCAAGCAAGATCACATCGTGTAGTCCCAATATCTAGCAATGTGGAAGACAAGATGGATGAGCAAGCTGGCGGAAGAGATGGAAGAAAATAGAATGAAGGTGAATGGAGGGAAGAAATATTCAAGGTCAAACTCCTCAAGAGTACCCAAGCTAAGGAAAAAATATTATTTAAAGCACATTTGGAAAAGCAATGAAAGGATAGCATAGGCTAAGCCTCAAAAGCATAATGCAAAAGAAGGAAAGGATGCAATCCAAAGGAGTAGACATGTCAAGAGACTTCATAACATCATGTTTTACTCTTTTTTTTATTAGATCAAGACCAAAGGGGAAAAGGATAGCGAAAGGCTAGAATGAATGGAGGAAAATGAATATGAAGGCTAAACATGAAAGGAATGAAAGCAAGACCATCATAAGGTAGCTCACAAGATAGCCAAATGTTTGTGTATAGGTCAACATTGCCAAGATCAAAGAGAGAAGATGAAATGGATGAAATATGTAGAAGAACTATGCATGATGCATGATTGTCAGGTTTTCATCACGGTACTTATCCAAGGTGCCACAAGGGAATGGTTTTCACCATAGGATGAATTTATTTCTCTTTACTTTTGCTACCAAGGTGCCTATTTTCAGGTTTTCACCATGGCACATTTTCAATTTTTTCATCTCTTTTTTTTTTTTGAATTTTTCTATTTTTTTTTTAATTTTCTTTTTTTGGAAGAAGGCAAGATTTTTAGATAATGCTCCTTGAAAGGATAAACCATGATATGCCAAGGATTCAAAATGATATTCTCAAAGATGCTAATAGGGAAAGGAAGATGGAAAAGAAAAATGGAGGATAAGGTTTTATGTAAAGTGAGTGAGGTTGGAAGATATGAGGAATAAACAAATGAGGAAAAAGGATAGAAAGTAGAAGGATAATGAATGGAAGGATTGTGAAAGGATAGATGAAAAGAAAGGCAAGATCAACATCAACACGCACCTTGAAAGGTGGTGAGAGGATGAAGGAAATGTGAATGAAGGAATATGAGAAGGAATATGGTGAATATTTAGTAGAGGTTGCGGTTCAGATGCATGGAATGGAAGAATGTTTTTGGAAGAAGATGAAGTGGAAGCCTTTGGAAGCTTGAATGTCAACTTCACTTTTTGTTCAATATTAGACTCTTTCAAGAGAGACTTTGGAATCCATATAACCTTAGGCTTTTTTTTTTTTTTGATGATTTAGAGAGAATATCTTCAATGATGGATTTTGGAACCCATACTTGTCTTGTAGTTTTCTTCTTAGATATCTTTTTTGACTTTATGCCTCCATGTCGATTAAAGGAGACATTGTGATCTTCTTTTTTTGATGGATTCTTGTATTTCTTATTTTTCTTGTATTGAACATTCAAGTTACTTCTAAAAGACTTGGGACTTGTGGAAGAAGGAGGAGAATATGAATGGTTTAGATGGGTGGATGGATGAAAATGATTCAAGGGTATGCATCTATGTTGATCTTGAGAAAAAATAGGAGATGGAGGGACGTAAGGACCCAAGATGGATGATGAATTAGGAGAATTAGGAGGGGAAAGTGAAGGGACATAAGGACCCAAGATGGAAGGAAGACATGAAGCCCTTAGTAGTGGTGGGAGAGGTCCAAGGATGGAAGTGGAAGATGCAAAAGGATAATCAATAAGTTCATCAGCATCTATATGACAACCAAGGACATCAGCATCTTTAGAGTGAGCATTAGGATTTGCAATAGGATCATGAACATCTTGAATAGGAGAAACTTCATTGACATGATTGTTCAAAGCTTGCAAAGACTTAGGAAGAGTAGAAAGCGGAAGTGAACATGGAGCGGTAGAACAAGAAGATGAAAGACTTTGATCTTGACAAGGATCTTTAGATAGTGTAAGCGTATCATTTTGCTTTGGATTTTCAATAGGCTTAACATTGGAAGTAATGACACCATTTTTAATAACCTTAATGGAAGTATCATTTTTGGAAAGCGCAAGTGTGGTAAGGTTATTTTGATTATCAATAACCTCAACGGTGTAAGTAGTAGCTTGATCTTGCTTAGGAGATGGTGGAATGAATGTGGAAGAGCATAGAGGATCAAAAGAACCATGAAATGGAGGAGATACATCATGAAGAGAATTGAATGACATGGAGGGTTATTGATCTTGATCTTTCTTTATGTTCTTTTCTTTATCATTTTTAGAGTCCTCTTGACATGGAGCCACTTCTAAGGATAAGGAAATAGGTTGGGATTGTATGGAAGACTTTGGAAGAGATGGTGAAGGACTAACTTAAGTAGGCATTATAACATATGAAGACTTAGGCTCTTTAGGTTTAGCATTATTGAAAGTATTTTCAGCCAAGTGAAGGCTAGCTTGAGTTTCTTTAAGAGATAGCCCTTGAAGATAACTATAGGGAACTGTATGAAAAGCATTAGGATCTTTGTTGAATGGAGGATTTGTGAAAGATTCAAAAGCTTTACGAAGTGTGTGGGTATTGGAGGAAGTAGAGGATGGAAGGGAACCATCACAAGACAAAGGTTTAGCATTAACATGATCTTGCTTGAGAGTTTTATCTTTATTTTTAGCATGAGAGTTCTTAGAGGAAGAATTCTTATAATATTTATATTTCAAATCAGCGCGGTGCATTCTATAGTCCTCAGTAGTAGTAGATGGATCACAATTAAGGTATTGTTCATAGAACTCATCAAAGTCTTTTTCAAAATCAGAATCATACGAATCACCATCATGATCTACTCAATAGGATGACCCTTTAGCAAGAACAAGCACACGACGAGGAGGACTCTTAGGAATAGAAGTTTCATAGGCATCACTACATTGTCCATCATCATAGTCATCATAGTCATCATAGGTGGGTGTGTCACTCTTTGTGGAAGAGACATCATAAGGACTATCATGTTTCTCTTTATGGTATGTCTTCTGAAGAGAAGGAAGATTCTTGGGAGAAGCAGAAGAAGAATGAGATTGTGAAGAAGAGGAATATAAAGACTTCATGGAAGAAGAGGATTTAGATAATGAAGAATGCAAATAATGTTTAGAAGAGTCATGGTAGGATTTGGAATATGAGGAAGAATGAGAAAACTTAGATGATGAAGAACGTTTAGAAGAAGGAGGTTGTGATATGATCATGTCTATGATCCTAGCAAAGGCATCTGATTTAATCATCTTTTCCTTTATTTTTTCCATAATTTTATCACCCATGAGATATTTGGAAGGACTATTGGAGGAATAAAGATACTCTTCAAATTGAGCAATGAGTTCAAGATCATCTATTCTCAAGAGAGGTTCCTTAACAAGATAGTTGAAATTCATGGTTCTAGAAGAGGAGGAATCAATCATGGAAGAAATGAATAGATGAGTAGAAGAAGGTAGACTAGAAAATAAGAGGAAAAGAATTAAGAAGAAGAAGAAGAATTTCCCATGGGAATAGAAGACTTTAGAAGAACATGGGAAATGGAGAAGGAAGAAGAAGACTAAGATTCATCTTATGCAATTGATACCATAACATTCATTAAGATGTTGAGCAACATGATAGCACCTAGGATCTGAGATCTGGACTGACCAAGGAAGACCAAGCTTCTAAGGAGAACTCACTAGGACAGAACTCAGTTTCAGTATTCCAATTAGATTTTTCAAAGGATTTCACAATGATGATCAAGCACATAGAACAGCAACCAGGGAGTTCAAGCAAACAGTCTTCAAGCAATGAGCAAGGGGCAAAGCAACCTTGCACATGAACAAGTATAGTGACTTAGTATTTCTACTCCTTAAAGGTTCTACTTGTGTATGTTCTTGAAAATGTTTTAGCAGGCACATAGAACACAACAACACCTTAACAAGCTATCTACAAGGACATACATGGATTTCTAAGAGGAGTCCTCGATATACACAAGGTACGTGAGGCCCAAATCCGTAGATGAGAAGAATTCAAAATCACACAATCGGGGGGAGATGGTAAACCAAATCTCCTCCTTCACTTCTCAAAGGTATAAAGTTCTTTGAGGCTTAGCCAAGAGTGATATCAAACTCAATTCCCAAGAGAGGTGTCTTTCAATTCACCTCCCGCTATTTATACTCCACCAAAACATAGGAGTTAAGGTCATCCCTTCAGGTGGTGTGTCCCCAAGCAGGCCTTCTAGAAATAAAAACTAAGTAATTCACTATCAAAAGTATTTAGAGCACTACAGGTGGAACACTTAACTCTTCAAGTAAATGCGAAGTGAGTCCAAAAGTGGGACACTTAACTCTTCAAGTGAATGCGAAGCGAGTCCAAAAGTGGAACATTTAACCCTTTAAGATAATGTGAAGCGAGTCCAAAAGTGGAACATTTAACCCTTCAAGAGAATGTGAAGTGAGTCCAAAAGTGGAACATTTAACCCTTCAAGAGAATGTGAAGTGAGTCCAAAAGTGGAACATTTAACCCTTCAAGAGAATGTGAAGTGAGTCCAAAAAATGGAATACTTAACCCTTCACACAAACTCAAAGTGAGTCCAAAAGTGGAACATTTAACTCAGATACCTCTATAGATACCTTAGTCTCAGGACATGGGTCAGACATCTCAGGCTTCACCTAGTATTGACACTCTATCACAAGATGTGAGGACTTTTCAAACAGGTTTAGCAGCTGTTGTGGGTCAACTAGATCAGGTGGCTATGATGATGCAATAGTTTATGACTATGATGGCTCAGAGACCCAATATTGCTAGCAGTAGTCAGACTCCTACTCAGCAAAGGCCAGGTGATAGGGGTCTAGATGGATCAGGTACAGGGGATGGATCGGGTGGTGCCACAAGATCTTGATGTTGTTATGATGGATCTGTTCATTGATGACTTGTATCTATGTGCTAAAATGTTGTCACACTTCTATGAATCTTTACATGCAAGGAAACTCAACAATGAGCCCTCACAAATCGATCCATAGCTCTCTATGCATGGAGTTGCAAGATTTGTAAAATTTCTCTCAGCTAGAGCTATAAACTCATGACCTTGCTAGTCAACCACACAATGAGAGATTCCAAATCAAAGACAAGGGCAACAATGCCAATATCTCCAATGAAATAAATATGGATGCAATGCAATGCAAATCTATATGACAATGCAAGTTAATCTATTGCATAAAAGAAAATCTAAGCTAATATGCCATGATAATGCAACTAAGAAAGGAAATATGCAACTACAATGAAATGAAATAACAAGTCTTCAAAGCTTGGATGTAGAATGTCTTCAAAGAGCTCTAAAATGACCTAGAAAACCTACAGCATAACATTAGCATAAAAACTTAAGATATGAAAATGAAGAAGAGAGCTCTTCTTTTATAGGAAGTGAAAAGGAATGGACCATTGTGATTAACAGGCAAAAGACTTAATCAACGGTGGAGAAAAAAAGAAGCTTGATCCTTGTGCACAAATATCCTCCAATGAGAAAATAGGAGTTGACTTTTGTGTCCCACATAAGACAAAAAGTGTTTTTTTCCTTTTTATAAAATAAGAATAATGCTTTATTTGTGCAACATAGGATAAGAAGAAAAGTGGGGATTTTTTATTTAAATAAAAGGGGAGGAAATTCTTTTTCATTAAATAAAAGCTTAGGATAAAGTGATTTTATTATTTAATTAAAAGAGATTTTTAATTAATTAAAAGGAAGCATGTTCTCTTAATTAAATAAGATTTTTATTTGTTTCTCTTTTAAATTAAATAAGGCTCAAACCTTAGGAAATATTGAATTGATTATGATTTGATCAAGAAAATTGATATAATTGATATTGTTGATTTTTGAAAAATATTGATTCAGGGATTTGACAAATTGTTGAATGGGGGCCCAAAGTCTAGGCAACCATTTTAGGGTGTATACAGTATCATGTTTCATTTGTTATTGATCAGAACTTGATGTACTGCTTTGTTATTGACATTGTATCTTTCTATATTGATTTGATGGATCATTTGATGTTATGAACATTTATATGATGATATACTTTCCTTGATTCTCTTGATGTGGTTTATATGAGATCATCTTTATATGCAGTTATATGATGTTTTATGATGCATTTATTTTTTATTATGCTATGGATGAAATGTATCTTATATATGATATAGATAGATGAATGCAATGGTAATTCTATTTTGATATGTTTTTCTACTTTTCAATGTATAGATGCAAAAATTGATATCGAAATGGGGATAATGAATGTACCTATGTTTTTTATTTTTGAATGTATGTAATTATTTACTTAACTACATGTATGAAAATGATGTATGATGAATGATTCTTTTCTTGTGTTTTTCTGATATAAATATAATGATTAATGAGTAATGCTATGAATGAATGTAAAAGATAATCTCACATGATTGATTTGAACCAAGAATGATGACATTTAATTGAACCCCCTTCTTAATGTTTGCTCAAGCTCATTAACTAAACCCCTTTTTCCCTTGGAAAAATAACTACAAACACACATGTAATCTAACATGAAAATGCAATGCAATGCAACTAAATTGTCACTCGCTTTTAGCAAAGAAATGCCATAGAGATATATTTTCATCATTGAGCATTGTTTGATCGGAAGGCAAGTACAACCATCACTAACCACATCATGATGATATGAATACTACTTTATATCACTTTTTTGGTAACCTTTTTGGAAACTAGTACAACCGTCACTAGTTGAATGACCAACTATGAGAGTATGAATACTAGTTTCAATGGATTCAATGTTGCAAGTGGATTTTGGTATTAAGATATGAAAGATCTAAATAGCCAAGGTATTCGTTTGCATAAACAAGCAAAGGTCAATCTTCCATCTTATGTGAAAGTCCTTGATGATTCTTTGATGACCATGTCATTAGATGAATTCACATAAGTTGATAGATCTCCCTCAAGATAGTCACTCAAAGGCAAGAAAAATATCATGTCTCCATCATGGCCAATCTAGTTGAAACATCATCAATTAGCTAAAAAGATGTGATAAAATTCAATTCAATAAAGATCATCAAAAAAACTTCAAGTGTTTTGCAATGTATCATGATTTTCAAAAAGAATTTCCAAACATTCTGATCTTTTAAGTGTTGTCAATTTTTAATCCCGAATAATAAAGTCAATGAAGGCTCAAGGATCAAGTTGTAGGATCAAAATACTTGGGTGTGAACAATGATATCTATTAAAGGTTTACAAAAATATCTTCTTTCTGAAGCTTTGATAAGTCTCTCTCTGATGTGACCGAATGTAACACTATTGAATCTGTTTGTACCAAAAATCCAATCCTTTCCTACCCCCAAGTGATAAATGTGATTGTGTGTCGAACTTAGGGCAATAGGAAATGCAACAATGCAACTGAAAGGTTTTATTATGACTATGCACAAATGACGGATGCAATAAATATTTACAAGTGAGATGATGGAAATGCAATATGTACACATGCAACTAGGAAAGACTTAAGGGAACAAAAGGTGCTTGATTGCCAAGTTTTCACCTTTTGGGTTTATTGTTTTTTTTTTCTTTTTCACTTTTTTCAATTTTTTTGCTACCAAGGCGCCTATTGCTAGGTTTTCACCAAGGCACTTTTTTTCTTTTTTTTTAATTATTTTCTTTTTTTCAATTTTCAATTTCAATTTTTTTTATCTTTTTGGATTTTCTCATGTACAAAAGTGATGCTTGAGTCATCGGATATACACTTGTTTGATACTCTTTCTTGTGATATTCTTTTATCTAATTAGGTATAAAACCTCTTTAGATGAATGTTGTTAATGGGCTCTTGTAATTCTTCCCCATCACAATTGGCTAGTTTATAAGTTCCCATTCCAAATGAAGAAACAATGATGAATAGACCAAGCCAATTTGCCTCCCATTTACCCTTCTTTTCCCTTTCAACTTGATTTTTAGGGTTTTCTCTTAGCACTAAGTCACCTACTTGAAAGACTCTTGGTTTGATATGATTTTATAGTTCCTTGAGATCATATTCTGATAGACTTTCAAGTGTTCATAGGCTTGTGCTCAATGTTCTTCTAACAATTCAAATTGTTGAAGTCGGGCAACTCTATAATCCTCATCCATTATTAACCCTTGCAATGATACTCATAGGGATGGGATTTCAACCTCTAAAGGTAGAAAAACTTCAGCTCCATAAACCAATGAATATGTTGTAGCTCATGTAGGTGTCTTGATGCTAGTTCTATAGGCCCTTAATGTCGGGTTGATTTGTACATGCCAATCTCTTCCTGACTTATTCACCGATCTCTTCAAGATTTTGAGGATATTCTTATTAGTAGCTTTGGCTTGTCCATTTCCTTAAGGATAGTAAATGGAAGAAGATTGATGTGTAATATCTTCAAAACAAAGAGCCCTCCTACATTTTTAGAGAAGCCTCCCCCCCAGAGGATCTAAAATTTGGAATTTTATGATGAATTGTAGATACATTATTAGGGAAAAACTTACCTGGAACCTTGGTTTTGGGGAGAATATTCTTTTCTGGGATGACTCTTGGGGAGGTTATGAGACCTTATCCAAATCCTTGGATAACACTATCCTCATAAATTCCCTCAATGAGAAGATTGGTTTGTGCCTCAGGGACTATATTATTGTTAATGGTACAAAATGGGAATGGAAATCCTTGGGTGGGTTGGGCATCTCAGCTCTAGAGGAATTTAAAATTACTGAAATCCTTAACAAATGAAAGCTTATTTTAAGAGCTTCGGAAGACACACTAGTCTAGGATGGCTCAAAAACTAGGGAATACAATACCAAAGATGGGTACAATCTTATCTCTCAAAACTATAATCGCCCCAAAACTAACATACCTATCAACCTTTGCTGGAACAAAAACTGCCTCCCTAAAGCAGGTTTTTGCACCTGGCTTACCCTCAACTATAAAATTTTAACAACAAACAAATTTAAGAAGTTGGGCTTCTATGGTCCTAGCAGGTGTGTCCTATGTGAATCAAGAAAAGAAGATGTAGATCATCTATTTCTCAATTGCCCCTTCGCACATAAATGTTGGAAATGGCTAGTAAGTAACTTGGGTTGGTCATCTGCCTTCCTGAATTCTCTTCTAACAATGCTACAAGCATGGCCAACCTTAAAAAAAGATAGCATTTATGAAAACCTTTGGATTTCCTCCCCCTCAATTTTGATTTGGGAGTTATGGAAAGAATGCAACAGAAGGATATTTAAAGATGAGAAATTAGAATGGAAACAACTCTATAATAAGATTGCAGCTAGCATCATAGAAAATTCAAATTGTAGAATATCTAAGTGTCAGGATACTAATTTGATTGTCTCATTGGGATAGGAAAAGGTGAGGTAAATGGATAGGTCTCTCTCTTCCCCCCTTTATAGGTTTTGGGACTAGTATCACGACATCCAAAAGAGCTGAGTGCAAATGGAAACTTTTGAAAGAAGGATGGTTTAAACTAAACTTTGATGGAGCCTCAAGAGGCAACCCAGGGATTTTAGATATAGGTTGTAACATACATAATGAGGAAGGTAAGGAAATTGCTACTATAGCTGAGCCCATAGGGATAGAAACCAATAATTGGGCAGAACTCTTCGCACTGGTCCAAGGTCTTAATAAAAGTACTTCATTGGGACTTCAATTCCTAGATATAGAGGGGGACTCTACAATTATCATCAATGCGCTAAGGAAAGGAAAAATTTCCAACTGGAGATTGAATTCACTTTTATTTCAAGCATTAACCCCTTGCGGTTCCTTTAAGGAAATCTCCATCAGCCATATTTGAGAAGGGAACAGGCGAGCTGATGAATTGGCTAACCTAGGGGCTGATAAGGATGCAACCTTGAACTCAAACCCAACCATCCCATCTCCTCATCCTCTTCTTTAGAATCCCAAAGGAGGCCTTTTTAGATACTTCTCTGCACTTTTAATTACATGGCCTTTAGCAAGCCTCACTAACTTAGAGCTATAGTATGGGAATAAATCAAGTTTTTACTTAATTATAGAGGAAGGATTAAAAGTTCATTAAACCTAAAGATTTATAAACCTTTACCCTTTTATTAGCACTCCCCTCGTATCCCAAGAATTTCATTAAGGAAATCTTCAAGTACCATGACTCACTCAAGATCATTACATAAGCAAGTAGCATCTAGCGGTACAGAGGTACCCACTAGATGTCATCATCCCAAGTAGGAACTCCTCACTAATTATTAAGTATTATTATGCCTTCATCACCCCCTCCTAGCTCATAGATCTATGCTCTATTTCCGCATTTAGAGTAATATGGGAGACAGTTGTCTCAAATTGCAAGTATGCATTAATTATTAGTAATCACACTCTCACATGATCGATCTCTCTTTCCATAATTATGAGAAGATCATCATGATTATTTATTGACCCTCAACTGATTAATTTTATTTCATTTCAAGAGGAAACAGATTGTGGTATTAAGCGGAGAACTAAGAATTGGGTCTACAAGCAACGGTGGAGACCAAAGTCATTACCTTTCACAAAGAGGAAAACTGACAAATGGCATTTCAAGGTTAGGTGAGGCCAGAGAGGTGGAATCAAATCCTCAAGCCTCTCTCAAACACAATTTGCAGAGCCCTTATTAGAGGACTCGGAGAAGATCATTTTGATAATGATTTCTCAGTTAGGGTAAATGGGCATGTGGTTGGTCTCTTCTTAGCACTAGCAATATTTAATGGGACTGAGAAGGAGAGGGTTATTAGGGTGGCTAAGGCAATCTTTAAGGATGATATCCTAGGAGGTTTGGAAAAGGCAGTTTATGGCATTAATAGAGACCTCACTATCCATTTCCTGAAACTTTATATGAAGAAGGAATTGAAGGACCTTCCTTCCATCCCCAACTTTTAGTGGCTACCAATTCTATTTTTCAAAGAGGAAGCTACATTTGATAAGGTGTGGTCATCAATGAGGAAGAATTTAGACTTTCTCATTGCCACAGCACTTAAGGAGGAGGTGGATCTAGATGAATTCCTTGACTACTGGCATGTGGAAGGCTTTGAAGTTCCTACTGAAATGGATGAGGAGTCGTCTGACAACATAAGGGTCATTGCTCCTCCAGTTAAGAGATCATCTCAGGACTACAAATAAAAAAAAGAGGAGATCATTCTGTAGATGAAGGACGCCTCTTGGTGTTGCAACATTGTCCAAAAAGGCTAGATGAAGATTAAGATGGAAAAATATAGATAATAGCTTATCTTTATGAACGCTTGAAAATGAATTTTTGGTATGTAAATAGGCAATACAGGTAAATACTGGATTATAGGAAAGACAATATCTACAAGGAAAAGCTATTTTTTATATTTTATCTAGATATAGTATAATTTTATTATTAGCTTTGTCTATCTACCCTCGGATTTTATCAAAATTTAGCATAAATCTTTATTTCTAGTTGCAACTTTTATCTACAAGCAGAACTTCTAAAAATCTCTCTTAGCATTTCTTTCCCAGTAAGATATTAACTACATTAGAGGGTTAGGGGTAAATCTAGGCATTAACAATTTCTTCATCATATGAGCATTTTATCATGGCCCTCTACTTTAGGCTCAAGATAGTCTATCTTAATTAAAAATTCAATTGAAAAGAACAATTTTATCATAATGTATATCTTAATTGCAAACAAGTAAATCAATCATTGCCCTCAGCTTCAGGCTCAAGATAAAAAGTTCCTTTCCTTTGTTATTTACAGGTATTTATCCCTTATTTGCACATACAAAGAGATTTTTGGTAACACATGTTAGAATTTGTTTTCATTATTTTTGGGTACTTGATTTCCACTTCATAAGGCTCATATTTTCGAGACTCCATGTTCAAGAGGATTATTTGTACCTAGGCACATATGCATATCTTAAGGGATTACTTTCAAGCAATGTATATATGTTAGAATTATGGATTTTTAATCACACACATATTCAAAGAGTTCACAAAGGGGTATACATTTCACTTATCATCCTCATAGGATTTTTAGGAAAAAAATATCTGGCAATTGCATGACTCCTTGCATTCAAGCTAGGAGGGAAAATACATCCAACCTTGGCTTTAGGTTTTTAGGATCCGGAACCCTGCCAGAAATTTCCCTAAGTTAGAATAGTAGTAGCCCTAGTAGATTACTTAGGCTCCTTGAAGCAAGTAGGAGCCCTAGTAGATTTTTTAAACCTTTTATTGTCGACCCCACGAGTGTTATCCTTGTCGGCATCAAAATCTTGGTCTCCTCTTACTTTTCTAGGCATCCTTCACCATAGTTTATACATTATGTTGTAGACACCCTAGGGTCTAGGTTCCCCTCAGTTGTAGAAATTCAATGGTATTGGTTTTATCTTCCAGCAAGACTCACGATTATAGAATTATTAGGAATAGGAGAAGTTGAATCGATAAGCCATAGGAGGGTAGTGAAAGAAGTAGAACTGAAGGGTCACTGGAAGGCTCCACCCTCCATAGGCTCTATAAATATTAATTATTTTCATAATTGACTTGCCCTTTGCTCAGTGATATCCCACTCAGAATAGCTACCCCTATTAAATTAAGATGCTCTAACAAACAAGTGGATTTCGGGGGCAAGATCTCTTCCAAGAGAATTAAAAAGATATTGTTGATAAAATATAATATCGTTGTAAGGGCAGTTGTAGTCATCATTGGCAAAGAATTTAGGGAAAACACCAATAGACATCAGGTTAATTCTGACATCCCCGCTATGTTCATCACATCTACATTGCAAGTAGATCCAGACATCAAATCCATTGGACACTTGAGCATAAGGATCTTCAAAAAGAAATATTTACTTGACCTAAACAAAGCTCTTAACAGCATCTGAATGGACTTGTCCATCGCTAGGCCTAAGGACTATGAAAAGAGGATCATTAACCACAAACATGTTCCTACCTTCCTTATTCTGGAAGTAGAGGACTAGGACAGATTCTTAGCTGAGACCCCCTCTATTAGAAGGAACCTGGATTTCCTATTGTTTTTTACCCACATTAGACCTCCACCTAATGGAAGCTGGATGAATGACTACTTTTTGGATGATAGCATTAGACTCAAATTGGTCAAGGAAGATAGAGATTCCTCGGCATCCTCTAGCTCCTCAAAATCACCCTGAAGGGCAATTCTATGTACATTACTCTTGGAAAGAACATTATGAATACAATGTAACAAAGCTTCATACAAGTGATAATAAATGGGGGCAACTTCTTCAATTTTCTAGTTTTGAATGGTCAGGCAATAATTTAGGAATTAGCAGAACTAAAGTTTAACATTAACAAACATGATTAGCACAATTCATAAGACATGTAACAGTTCATAAGGATTAACAAATAAGGATCAGTACAATATGGCTTAGCTCTAACATATTCATTACATGCATATAGTAAACTTCTTCTCCTATGTGAAATTCCATAAATATATATATATAATTATTGTCATCCTATTACTAATAGGCAATTGTATGGAATCAGTGATACCAAAAAAGAAAACAAGTTATCCTTTGGAACACCAAGCATTAGGATAAGAACCATGGTTCTCTATTTTTATCCTTTTATCCTTATAAACTCTACAGCTAGTAAAGGCATTTTTCTAACAAAGGTGGTTTCAGTATATTTCCCAACATACTTATGTAAAGTATAAAAATGTGGATGAGGTCCTAGGGCAATGGCTTGCACATAAAAGAGACCCCAAAGCCAATATTTTACACTTACATGAAATTGTATTGATATAGAAAGTAAATTTAGATTATTAATATTGAAATTAAGAAATAAAGGTACTTACCTCCCAAAAATAATTGGCTGAAAACCCTATCAAACGATCTCAAAAACTATTGAAATTCGCAATCTTGATCCAAAACTGCGAGATCTACAAAACCCAAAAATATTTTTTCAAGATTGAATCAAGTCAAAATCTAGGTTGTACCTAACCAGGTCAGGATCAAGGTTGTACCTAACCAGGTTAGGATCAAGGTTGTACCTAACTAGGTCAGGATCTACATTTTTATTCTGAAGGTTAATTCTGACTTTGTTCATAGATTTTAAAAGTTCACCGAAAAGGGTATCCAAATCTACTCTCAGATCTGAAATTCCACACTTGTACCAGCAAGAAAAAGAGGGTTTTTATTATTTGTTTAAGGGGTTTGCCTTGGTTAAACCCCAGTTTGTAATTAACCTTAATATTGAAATTAAAATGGAGAATGCTAGCAAGTAGTAGAAGTAGATCTAACAATGAAGCTATGATATTCAATAGATATACAAATTGTATTTGAAATGTAATCAAGTATATTGATATGAAAGCTTGAACATGTAAATCAAACCTCCATGATTGTATGCTTGGAATCCACTTTGAGAGAAGAATGAATAGATCTTGAAGATGGATGAAGGATCTTGAAGGAAGATCACACCATCATGATGGCTAGATCTAGGGTTTGGAATGATGAATCTTGAATGCTTGAATGAAATCCCTTCAATGGCTTGAATGCTTGAATCCTTAATCTTTAATGGAGAACTTGGATGGAGAAGAGGACTTGAATGCTTGAATAGATGCTTGCTCGAATGATCACCTTGAGAGCTTGAGAGATCTTGAGCATGAAAACTTGATTGAGAGATTGTGAGATGAGATGGAGAAAATGAGAGAGGAAGGCTCCCTTTTATAGTGATCTAGGGCACAAGAGGGGCCTCATAGAAAACAATAATTAAGGGCCCATGGCACAAAACTCTAGAGAGGTGCACATAGAGGAAATTTAAATTAAATTCTTGACACAAAACTCTAGGAGGGGACCACCCTTAATATAGAAATAAAATAATTATTTAAGAGCCTTGTTACAAAATTTGAGGTAAGGCCAACCCCAAAGTTAATTTGAGCATTAGGCACAAAACTTGAGAAAGGCTAATCTCCAATAATAAATTAGGAATCCTATAAAAATATCAAGAAAGGTCCACCTCAAATATTAATTTGAGAATTCAATACTTAATCCAAGAAATAGTGGCCCCAAAGAGGGAAAAGACAAGATTTTGATGAAATCCTGAAACTGGAAGCTAACACCAAAGATCCCAGACCCTAGGGTCAAGGTCAAGCTCAAAATTGACTAGGTTAGGGTTGAGGTTGATCTTGACCTAGTCAGGATTGAGGTTGACTTTGACCTTATGGTCAAAAACCTCAGGTTCATAGTCCAGAATGCTAGGAAAATGCTAGGAAGAAGTGGGAAATGGGGTAGAACAGGGAAAAAGCTAGATCCAAGCCGAATATCCATTCAAGGCATTCAACATGACCCCAAACCACTTACTTAGAGGGATAAACACTCTTAACATGGAAGTGCTTCCATTTTAAGATGATACAACTTATTGCGGAGTTATTTTGAGGTCTATGATACAAGATTCTCCTCCTTGCTATTTACTTCAACAATTTGAAATAGAGTTAATATGGATATGTATACCTGTATAGTCATTAATCTTGAAGTTAGTATATAGGAGTCATATACTAACTTCAGACTAAGGATTATCTAGGTATTAATGTCTGAAGGAAGCAAGAAGGTTCTGCTTGAGGGAAGACTTTCAGATATCTTTTCCTCTTTCTTATTTGGTGCTAATAGGGTATCTCACTTTCTTCAAGATTCATCTTTGTTAAGCAATCACTATTTGGCAGTCATTTTTAAGGAGTAAAATCAAGTAATTACTATATCTTTCTTAAAGTTAAGTCATTTCTATTCCGATGCCATTATGCAAACAAGGATTTTGGTGTTTTTCTTACTACTAAATCAAGGTCGAGAAAGAATGAATAAAGATAGAATTGGGTTTCCATAAGCAGCAGGCTTATCTTGTAAGTCTTTTGATCAGACATTTTCTGCTAAGCTAAAATAGCTTTTCCTTTCCACATGCAAGGCATCTTTACATGTGAGTAGTTTTTGGGGTATCTATTAGTCCAGGAAAGAATATAATGTTGTTTTGAGGAACCACCAATCACAAAGATAAGTTCATGGTTTCTCTATTTTTATCAAACTAAATCTACAATGGCATAGAGTTTAGTAGAGATGAATTTTATTCATGGTAGGGATGTGTCTTTATCTATCCTTTCCTCAATAATTATTTCTTAACAAACTTCTCAAGGTGATATAATGTAATTTTTATACTAACAAGGATTGCAGTCATAGTGAAGCTGTATCTAGTATGATAGGACCTATAGAGCATCTAATCTGAGCATGATTCTAGGATGGAAGGAAATCCATTAGAAAGGATTAGCAGAATCAAATCAAGGCATGACACTAGGAGGAAAGGATATCTAATTCAACAGACTGGGTGGAATTAGTTAAAGTCTGTAACTCAATCTCCATATACCAGACTATGTAAATTGTAATCTCTTTCTGGATATGTTATGTAAAGGAAGGGGATGCCCTCCTATAAATGATATGTATTAAAACTAGACTAAGGTCCCAGGCAAGGCTGATGGGTTTCTCAACCCCGCTCTTCCCTACCAGCACCTGCACTGAGCGGGATCTATGTATATGTTTAAATGATTAATAAAATCTTGGCCTCGACCTTTTACCAAAAAAAATTTTAAAAATATGGAAAGTATCACAAAGTTCATCCACATCTTTGTTCTTGAATTATTTTCTAGTGTTGGTGATTATGGCATGAGGAATACCATATATGCAAATGATGTGATTAAGTATGAACATGGAAATCTATTTACCCATGGCGATAATCAAGGGAATGACTTCTACCCACTTAGTGAAATACTCTATAGTGGTGATGATGTACTTGTGCCCATTCGATGATAGTGGATAAATCACTCCAATCAAGTCAAATCCCCATTGATCAAATGGCCATGGTTCAATTCATACTTGATCAATTTGCGGCTCAAATATTATATTGCTCTTTCTTTTCCTTGATCATCTTCTTACACCAAAAGAACTCCTAAAGACCTCTTGGCTGCAGATATGTATAGCAGCAATGGTTTTCCTTTGATAGGAGGCATTATAATTGGTGGATTTATTAAATAATTCTTTAACAAAGTGAATGCGTTGTCACATTCTTCATCCCACATCAAAATGGTGTCTTTGTGTAGCAACCTTGTGAATGAATGACTTTTTTCCGCCAATTGAGAAATAAACCTTCTTTTTTTTATTGTAGCTTCCCTTGAAGAGACCTCATTTGGCTTATGTTCTTTGGAATTTCCATATCCATTATTGCTTGAACCTTTTCGGGATCCACTTCAATGCCTTTTGCTAAAACTATGTAGCCTAATAATTTACCGGATTGAACACCAAAGGCACATTTTTTTGGATTAAGCCTCACTTTGAATTGTTCCAATTGGGTAAATATCTTTTCTAGAATTTCTAGGTGATCTTCTCTTTTATGTGACTTTTCCAATATGTCATCCACATAATACTCTAAAAAGGTGTGCATCATATCATGGAAAATAGTGGTCACTACCCTTTGGTATGTAGCTCCAGCATTTTTGAGGTCGAAGGGCATTACTTAACAATAAAAAGTACCCCAAGGACATGTAAAGGTTGTCTTCTCCTGATCTTCAGGTGCAATCTTAATCTAGTTGTATTTGCTAAAACTGTCCATCAATGAATACATGGAGTGACCTGCTATCAAGTCAACTATTGCATCTATGCTTGGAAGTAGGAAGTCATCTTTGGGACATGCAAGATTCAAGTCTCTAAATTTTGTGCATACACAAATGGATTTGTCATGCTTGGTGACTAGTACAATATTGGATATCCATTTAGCATAGGCAATTGCTCTTATAAACCCCACCTTCAATAATTTCTCCAATTCTGGTTTGACTAGGAGAGCTATATGTGGGTGCATCTTCCTCAACTTCTTCTTGATGGGCTTAACCCCTAGTTTAACATTCAAATGGTGCATGATGAATTCGGGATCCAATCTCAGCATGTCAGCATAAGACCATGCAAAGTTCACTTGTTTTTATTGGAAAAACTTGATAAAATCCTTTCTTTCTAAAGGTGTAAATGAAGCTACTAGATGTATGAATTTAGGATCCAATTATGTTCCAATGTTGACCTTTTTCGTCAGCTCTATGAGAATTAGTGATCTTTCTGCTTCATGTTCAGGTAGGGTATCCAACCTCTCTTCCTTTGGTGCCATAATTGGGTTTTCACCATAGGAAACATCCTTTATATTTACTTTTTTTGGTTCTAGTGCTACCATATGGTTTTCATCACTAGAAATTTTCATTTTTTTCTTTTTTTTCTTTTTGGATTAAGAGGTTGGACCCCCATTGTTCTCATCATGTTCAGATCGAACTCGTTAGTGAAAGAGGGCTCAACTGCATTTAAGTATTGGGTCATCGCTTGGTCATTTGGAAAATACAGAAAGTCACTTGGCTCAATTAGGTCCCAATCAATAAGTTCAGGAAGCATCAAGGATAGAGAGTCAATGGGAAAAGTGTCATTGGCTGGGTTTATGGCATGACCTCATTGGATGGTTCATAAATTGTATCATTAAGGTCAATAACATGAGCCTCCTCAAGATGGTCCATGGAAGAAGGATCAAAGTCCCCTTCACTTGAGTCCTTTGAGACTTCTACGAGAAATAGCATGGGAAATACAACAAGTGGATTAAAAATAATGTTCAAATCACCCCCCCACGAAGGTACCCAAGGTTCACCTATCCATGGTTGATTAGTAGGCGATTGTCCTATCTTGAGTTCTTGTATATTGGGATCTTCATTACCTTGATTTTGTTGCCTAGGAACATTAGCATAAGCATGTATTGTGACAATCTCCTTATCATGGCATGAGTCTTCAGATAGAGTGTCCCACTCATAGTCTCAAGAATCATCACTATCAACATCAGATTCCATCATGTTCACTTGTGGATATGAATCATGCATGGGGTTGGAGCTTTCTCCTTTGTGTTGGTAACCTACACCTGATTTCTCTTCTTTTGACCTCCAAGATGGTCCGATAGGCTCTAGAAAACCTCTATTTATTTTACCTAAAGGTCCTCTTCCCTTGTACCCCATTTTTTGCATTATTTCAAACCCTTTTCCATATTGGTTGGCTTGAATGTTAATGTGATGAATTCTCTCCACAGGAATATTTGAGGTATCATCTTCATCTTGATAAGCCATTGGAGAACTTCATCTTCTTCTTTGTCAAAGGAAAACCTATCACTTTCTCTTACAAAATAGGAGTTATATTTGTGAGGAAGATGTTCCTTAGAAGGTTTCCCATGTGTTCTTGGAGATGTAGGTAGATCAAATAGGGAAACAGAATATTCCCCTACTCCTTTGGAATTGATTTTACATTATTTTTCAAATGTGTGCATCATCTCACTCATATACTTGTAATGATCCTCTTTATCTTTTTCTTTCTCCTCTTTGGTGGGTTTGAAATGTTCTACTTCTAGTATAGATGCTTTATCTGAATTTTCATTTGAAGTTGAACCCTCGTAACTCACTTTCTCCTTTCCTTTAGTTGATGTAGTTGAGTTAGTTTGAGGAGGGTTTGAAGTAAAAGTAGCACTTAATGTTAACTTAGGATCATCCACTTTAATGTATTCAATGGTAGCCCTTCGAATAATCCCTTCTCTTTTATGAGGAATAAATAATTCATGAAGAGGCTTTAGTGCATTGCAATATTGGAAAGGATTTGAATCCCCTCCAATTGTGATTTCCTCACCCATGTATGGAAATTTATACATTGATGATACATGGAAGGAACCACTTGCATCTCATGTATCCACGGCCTCCCCAACAAGATATTATAAGTTAATTTCATATCTAAGACTTGGCATTTTGTGTCCTTTTTGACAGGTCCAACTTGAATGGGCAATATAATCATGCCTTTCAAAGCCCTCTCTGCCTCATCATAAGCTTTTATAGTAATTCTCTTTGTAGGATCAATACATGACTCAGATAATCCTAAAGACTTGACAAGGCTCAAAGTACAAATATTAAGACCAACTCCCTCATCTATGAGAGCTCTCTTGACCCTATGTCTTTCAATAAAGACTTCTATATGCAGCGGAAAATTTTGGGGTTGGATGATAGACATGTCATCATGATCTAAAAATAAAAGGAAATGGGGTGCAATGAGGTGCCCTACCATATTCTAAAACTTCTCCTCTTCCAAGTTGATAGAAACATTAGTTTCCACTAGAGCTTTCTCTAAGATCTCCTTGTGATTTGGAGATAATTTTAGTAACTCCAAAATAGAAATTTGTGGTGGAGTCTTTTGTAGTTGATCCACCAAACTATATGGCTTTGTTGTTGTAGACAGTTGTTTAGCCAAAATTTTGGATTGCGGAGGACCAATAGGTTTAGGATCAACCCCTTGTAGGGTAATCCTTGAAATCTTCCCTCTAGTGATAGCATTTAATGTTTCTTCTTTGGGCTATTCCTTGATCACAATAGTATTTACAACATGCTCACCCTTGGATAATGTATTTATCGTGTTATCATAATTATGAGCAAAGTTAACATTATTATTGCCTTGCTTTTTCCCATTGGACGGTTCACCTTTCTCATGGTTATAAAAAGGTTGTTTAAATGTTGTGTGATCATCATTACTTTGAGGCCCTTCTATAGTGATCATGCCATTATCAATCAGATCTTGTACCACGTTCTTGAGCTGTAAACAATCATTTGTGGTATGTCCTCTATTTTGATGGTATTCATAATGACTATTCTCACTCCACCAGCTAGATTTGTTTGGTGGCTCATAGGGTTGAGGTCTAGGTAGATCAATGATCTTATTGGCAATGAGGGTCCTCAATGCCTTCTCAAGAGGTTCACCCAAAGGTGTGAATGTTCTCTTGGGAGATGGTTCCAAGAACTACTTAAACTTGTTACATCCTTGAGTATTCCCAAAGTTGCTACTATTGGTATTAGTATTGAAAGGCCCTTTGGGAGCCTGATTTGTATTGTTCATCTGATTAGGTGTTCTTGTGAGAGCAAAAGGAGTCACTTTTAAATTATTAGAATCAATAACACTGTCATTGACCACTCTTTATTGTTTTTCTTCAACCCAAAATGATTATAGTTGTTAGAAAATTTCTTATTTTGGTTGTTATGGTTGTTGGAGTTATTGTTATTGTAATTCTTATTGTCCTTGTAAAGTTTTAACTCTCCACTCTTAACTAATACCTCCTTTGTAGTCACTCCATTTTCAATAAGATCTTGGAAGGTCTTAGGACATTGCATTCTCAATCGATAATTCATCTCATTACTCAAGTTATTGATAAAGATATCCATCTTTTCTTTTTCTGGTACACTCTGAGGATATCTAGCAAATACCGTCCTCCATCTTTGTAGGAAAATTAGGAATCCTTCACCTTCTTTTTGTTTGGTATTACATAAAGTGATCATTGTAACTTCATGTTTGATATTGTATGAATAGTGTGTTACAAATTTAGAAGCCAGCTCTTCAAAAGTTCTAATGCCGGAAGGTAATTTCTAAAACCATTCCATGGCCATACCTCCCAAACTTCTAGGGAATAATCTCATTAAATAAGTGGTATCATGCATGAATTCTAAGCTCAATGCACAAAATTCCCATAGATTATCTTGAGGGTCAGATGTTCCTTTGTATTTGTCATACTTAGGAAATACTACGTTGATAGGGAATGGTACCATGACTAGACTCTTGTCAAATGGAAAAGGACATAGTTCCTCTAGTGAAAAGGGTTTTGCAGCCCCACTTTGGTTTATTGTGTCCAATTGCATTTGAAATAACTTAAATTATTTATTCATGATATCGATCGGGCTCTCTTCAACTTTTGGTTGCTTAAGTTGATTCACATCATAATCACGAGGAAGTTTAAGACCTGCTCGGGCTAGGTCTAGAAAATATTTCTCCTTATCTCTCTCCAATGCCTTTTCCATGAGTTTCAAGAAGTGCGGACTTTGTATAGCTTCACTAACCTTTTCATCAGTGGCATCTTCAGTAGTTGGTTCACCACTACCCCTATTGTTAGTGTTATCAACTCCTTGATTGTTTGCGTCTATTCCTCCATTATTGGTATTACCCTGATTGTTTGGGTCAATACCTCCATTGTTGTTATTACCCAAGCTACCAAAGTACATCATGTTGGTTTCCACTTCTTGAATAGGTTATTGTGGTTTTCTTGGAGCGGTAAAAGTATCACTTGGGAAAGGAAGCTCTTGCCTTAGATAAGTTATGTCTGCTTGCAAGGATTTTTTTATGTAATATGATTGAGTAAAAATAGGCATGAGCATACAAGCTCTTGAAAATAGGCTTGATCTTACTTGCTTGTGGCCAAATCCTTATGAAATTTTCAAAATTGATCAAAACTAGGATTTCTGACTAGGTAGGATACTGGAACAAATAAAATAGCCAAAAGGGTATCTGAATATGAAATCAAAATTTTTTGAAACCCTCGGGAAATGCTCATTGTTTTCCCTTTTTTAATTATGGGCATCACTTGCATGAGTGTAGGTGTGACTTTAACTTTTATACATAGTGACTGGAATTTTCTTAGGCGGCACTCTGTAGGTAAGCAGGCAGCTTTTTGCCTATTGATAGGTGTGATTTAAATCTTTCTAGGCATCACTTGAAATGTCACAGGCGTGACTTTATTATTTCTAGGCATCTTTTTACAAATCATAGGCATAACTTCACTGTGCACATGCAGTTTTTCTCTATGTATAGGTGGCACTTTGCAAACCAAGTTGTAAATTTTAGATTTTAAAAGTTGTAAGATCAGGTCTATAGAATATTCTTGCCTAAAAATGAAGTACAAATGCAACACACACATCAAATTTTCACCATGTCCCTAAAACCACACTAAAAGTATATGTTTTCGGTCATTTTTCACAAGTATTGAACAAGAAAGTCTTCCAAGCAATCTACCTATAGTCAAATTTGGCTTTTAAACACGTTTGGCTCTATAAGGCAGCTTGCTACTTATCAAGATTTAATGAATAATTCTGTTCTAAATCATGTCAAGTTCTTTTTCCCACTTGCAGGCTTCTCACACGCACAAAAGCATGATTTGGCACAATCCAAAAAGGACTACTACAGGTAGTGGAGAAACTTGCACATAACCTAGTCACTCCCCTATTAAGGAAGAGTGTGTGTTTTTTATAGTGGGTTGGATAGTGCTGCAGCTAAAGTGATTGTCTCCCACTTGGGTCGTTCCCTCTCACCGTCTTCGTAAGGAAAATCTTGGGAGGTAGGCCCTTTAAAGATCTAGATTAACTAGCATATATAGAAAAGTAAGAAATTTAACTTAGTTCAACAAGTTTGGGAATTTGGTTCACTTAGAAAGTGAAGAGCATATCCCTATTGTTGTTCTTTGTTCCAAACACTTCAATCATATTTTTGTTCTTTTTCAATCTCTTGTCAAGGAGATTCTTAATAAATGAAGTGTTTGGTTAATTCCTCCCTTCCTTTCTACCAAATTGAACTAGCATGTTTGGCTTTTTGATCCACTTTGAAAAATGGAGAGCATATGCCTAATGCTTGTTCAATTTGACAAATAGTAAGGTTTCTCTATTAATCTAGATTCAATGAATAGCCATAATTTAACCAAATGCAAGCTTGATTTGAGGAATACCTCTTTTTGTAGCTAGCAAAGGCTAGGCATTTTTATGAGGTTTTTTTTGCTTTTTATTTTGCTCACTCACCTAGTGGTGATCGTTCTTGCTCCCTCCTCCAAAAAGTTAGTCAACAAAGCCATACAAAATGAGGGAAACCAAAAAGGAACAAAGTGCCATTGCAATTAAGTGTTTTTTACAAGATTTTTCAAAAAAAATTCAACAACTTAATGCAAGCAATTTTAATTCAAAGTAGGGAATTTATTCTTGTAAGCATCTAACACTTTAATGTAATGAGCATACAATTTCTCTTCTAATCCCAAACTTTCTAAAATTGCAGCAGTATGAATCTCTTTTTCACATTTAATTTGGATTCTTACCTCTTTGCTTGCTTGAGTGACTCTACTTTCTGGTTTCCTAACTTTCCTGTGTTTGCTCATCTGCAAGAAAAACACAGACAAATAGTTAGAAAACTAAATTTAATAATCTGACAGCAAATTTAAATGAAAAATTATAGGCGTCATTTATCAGCTAAAGCGTGTCACTTAACAATTAGCAGGCATCACTTTCCAGTGACTCAAGTGGCTTTTAAAGATCAGTAAGCATGATTATTTAACTGACAAGTATTAAAAGTATTGAAAATTGCATAAGATAAACTATTCAAAGCGGCAATTAACAACTACTAGGCATCAGTTAAAGAATACTAGGTGTGATAGATTATGTAAATTGTGTCGTAAAGATCATCATAGGTGGTAAAAGATAGCAAATAGGCATTAGTTCTCAAGTCATAGGTGTCACTTACGCTCTCAGGCATAACACTTTATCTCACAGGCGTGATAATTTATCTCATAGGCGTCAGAGAGAATAGAAGATAGAATAGAAGAAATCACATAGGCATCAGTTAACTGCTTGTAAGCATCATCAAAATAGCCATAGGCGTCACTAAATCCTTCATAGGCATCATTTCTCCTATTTTCTACAAAAATTCACGGAAAAGTGAAGACAAAAACACACAAAATTTGATAAAAAAATGATAGAAATGAGGCTCAAAGCCCCATGGTGGGCACCATTTGTGTGTGTATGTTTAACACCTTCATGAAATTAGGATGATCAACTACAATTCTAAAAAAATATAATGCAAATTTAAGCTAAGAATTGAAATTAACATCCATGACATCTCATGGTTCTCTATCCAAGTTTGGTAAGTAGAGCTCTCAACTTAATTTCTACTAGTGACAATCCTAGAATGAGAAATATGATAGTATTATGCTTAATCTATCTCACAATTCTCCATTATGAAAAGATAAATTCAAAATGCTAATGATAAATGCTCTCAATTGCTCTCAATTGCTCATAAATTTCCTATAATGGTGATGCTTTGCTCTTGAATTCTCTAATATCTTTATGCTCTCAAAATGACTCTTATTTATAGTAAAATCCCAAGGGTAGGGGGTAGATTTATTTAATCATGATTTAGCCTTGGTTGAGTCAAAAACTTTGCAATGTTTTTAAATGGGGGGACAATTTAAATGGTTGTCTCAAAGGTTTGGATAAAAAGACAAAATTGAGTGGTTGAGATTCAAAGTTGAAATGTGTGATTGAGATTCAAATAATTTGGAGTGATCCATGTGCTTTTGTTCTCAATTCTCATTGGTTGCTCAATTTTTATTGAAAGATATTAGGATTAATTAAATTCCATTAATTAATTAAATTAGCCATGTAAGGGAATAGGTTCAATTTGATTTTTGATTTAACAACTATACAATTAATTGATTAAAATCAATTATGTAGTGTTTTTCACCCCTTTAAGCTTTGATTTAATTATTTAATGTCATTATTTGATTTTTCCTTTGATTTGATTGATTTTGTCCAATTTGATTTAATAAATGTCTATTTAAAAATTGATTTGATCCTTTTTTATGAGAATTAGTGCATTTTGATTAGATTTTGCAATTTAATGATTTTAAAAGCACTTGCCCAATTTTTTATGTCTACAATGATTTTTAATATGCAATTATATTATTCTAGTGTTTATCGTTGCCGCATTGCTTTGTTGTGATGAATTATTGGGAAGATTGTTCTCCGGTGCTTTAAGATAAATTTGTCTCAGGTGTGTGCACATCTATAGTGGCTTCATGATCTGATGAATTTTGACATACCTTACATCTGTGTTTATTTCCTTGATGATTGCATATGCTAAGCCATGATTGTGATTCGTTCAGATCTCTATTTTGTGGGTTTTCTCCATCTTCTCAGTATTTTAATTCATAAAGAAATCTAGCATCAGTTTATGTCCATTAGTTTACTTTCTGCAATTTCATTTCAAATTCTTGTCACCTTATTCTGGTTACTTTGCTCATTTGCTTACAAAATTAGTTATAATAGATTAAATCAGACTTACATTTGCTTTCATTTTAAAGATTCAAAAAAAACAAAAGAAAGAAAGATTGTTTGTGTTTTAAGATTTGTTTTGCAGTCCCTCAAAGACCAAACTAGCAAAGCCCTCCTCGTGAATAGATTCACATTTAAATTGAGCTATCTAAGTGGTTGAGACCCAACCTAGAAGGAACCTTGAGATTGATTTACATCATTCTTCCAAGTGTGGAATTTTCTCACACAAATTCCTAGCCATTGTCTTGTGTAAAAATGACGCTCAACAAGTTGTACCCTTGAGATAGGAGCTTCTAGGATCCTTTCTTAGTTTACCTGATTGATTGGTATTGTTATCCGAGTGGGATTTGATGTTATCTCCTTAGCACAGTGGGAGTGGAACCACATGTTTTCACGAGGTTGAGAGGTAGTGATTCTTTTACCATTCAAGATTTTGACGTCCTTGTTCCATTGTTGGATGATCCTAGTTGCAGTTACTTCCTTTTCTATCTCCTTGGAGACTTATTATTGATCTTGTACTTCTCCATTTATACTTTGTATTTTAACATAACTACATACACTTGGATATGTGCAGTGGATGTTGATGATTATGTATATTTTATCTCTCAAATGTAATCATGATGTATTATGTAGTTGAGTTAGGAGATAACTGTAATTAAGAAAATATAATTGTATTTCGTAGTTTCTACTTCAAGGAACCCTTGAGATGTGCAATCTATTACGGAGATTATGTTTTTGTTATTGACTTATGGACTTTATGTTTTAGTTTTGCTTGTTTATACATTATTGTTTGTAAACATTTAAGAAAAAAATTATTCTACAAACTTAGCGTCATGTTTTAGGTTAATATCTCTCAGGTTCCCTAGCGGGGCATTACACTTGGTATCATATCACATATTTCAAACACTAGGAGAGGTCACGATATAGGAAATGGCTACTTATCATGTGGGAAACAAGTTCACATTGTAGTGAATTTCCCTCAGTGTGCATCATATTTTTTAGGACAAAGACCTATAACTTTTGAGCCTACTATAGGGGATGTCGGTAGATCTCATAGGGTATTTATAGTAGTGGACCATCGTCAAGAAGAGCATTAGGGTACTGTGGTAGAGACTTTTTTTATCACAAGACATATTTCTCTTTCTATTTTACTTGATTTAAGAGCTATAAATTCTTTTATATTTCCTTTTGTAGTAGAGTGATGAGGGCTAGTGGCAGTAAAGCAAGACATTGGTTGGAAAGTAGATTTAGCCTCTAGGGAAAGGATATAGACAAACTCTCTAGTGCATATGTGTGAGTTAGACCTAGGTAAATTCACCACCACAGTAGACCTTCATGTGAATCCTTTGGAATCATATGATGTTTTCCTTAGAATGGATTGGTTAAGTTCTCCTACAGCCAACATTGATTGTAGACCAAAGTTAATCAGATGCAAAGATAATGTTGGTAAGGATTGTGAGATAGTGAGAATTCAATGCCCTATATCTCTTTGTATGATTTCCTCAACGCAACTCAAGAAAAACATGCAAAAGATATGTCAAGTATTTTCTATAACTATGAATGAGCTGGATAAAGTGGAAATATAGGAAAAGACTCTTGATCAACCTATACTTCAAGAATTCATTGATGTCTTTCCTAGTGAGATTTTGGGTATGCCACCTAAGCGTGACATAGATTTTTGTATTGATTTTGTTCCAGGAGAACAACCCATATCCAGAGATCCTTACCAAATGACCACTCAAGAGTTGAGTGAACTTAATCTAAAGTTAGAGGATATTTTGGTGAAGGGAAACATTTGTCTAAGTGTTTCTCCATGGGGAGCACCTATAGTTTTTGTTAAGAAGAAGGATGGATCTTTACGCTTGTGGATTGACTATAAATAATTGAACAAGGTAATGATCAAGAATAGGTACCCTTTACCAAGGATTGATCATATCTTTGATTAGATAAAAGGAGCTAAGGTATTCTCCAATATTGATCTCAAGTCAAGATACCATCAGTCACACATTCAAGATGTAGATATTCACAAGATAACATTTCATACTCAATGTGGACATTATGAGTTCACAGTTGTTCCTTTTGGTTTGAAAAATTCTCCATCTGTTTTCATGTGCTTAATGAATGGAGTATTTCATTCTTACCTTGACCATTTTTTTCTTGTCTTCTTGGACAACATATTGATATATTCTAAAAATATGGAAGAACATGAGGAACATCTATGACAAGTTTTGCAGTGTCTTTGTGACAATCAGTTGTATACTAATGCAGTGAAGTGTGACTTATTTCAGTTTGAAGTTTAGTATTTGGGGCATGTAATCTCACATGAGGGTATTTAAGTGGATTCTTTGAAGATTCTAGCTATAGTTGATTGGCAAACCCCCACCAATGTATTCGAAGTCTGTAGATTCATGGGCTTGGTAGGATACCATCACAGGTTTGTCAAAGACTTCTCTAGAGTTGCATATTAGATTAGTTCTCTCCAAAGGAAAGGGAAGAAGTATGTCTAGATAGAAAAGTGTGAAGAGGCTTTCCATAACCTCAAGAAGTATCTGACTAGTGCACCTATCTTAGCAATACTATACCCTACATGTGATTTTTTGATGTGTGTCGATGCTTCTTTAGAAGGTCTAGGAGCGATCCTTATGCAGGAAGGATGGATGATTGCTTATAAATCTCATAAACTAAAGGAGCATGAATTGAATTATCATATAGATGACCTTGAGTTGGCACAAGTAGTTCATGCATTAGTCTGATGGAGACATTTTCTATTGGGACATCAATTTGAGGTTCATAGTGATCATCGCATCTTGCAGTATATCTTTACCGAACCTAATCTGAATGCTAGACAAAGGTGATGGATGGAGTTTCTTTGTGAATATGACTTTGATCTCAAGTACATCCAAGGTAAGGAAAATGTGGTAGCCAATGCTTTGAGTCGCAGGAGACATGAGATATCAACTTTGACTCTTGGTGTAGATTCATGGAGTCATCTACTCCATGCACTTCCTTCAGATACTTGGTTCAAGGAAGTGAGAGTTGAGATTGTGTTAGAAAGACCTTTGGAGGGTAGGTTTTTCAGGATATGTTTTGGATTCTAATAATCTTTTGTGTTTCATCAGCCAAATATATGTACCCCCATAAAATCATCTCTGTACCTTGATCGTATTGGAGGCTCATCATGCACATTACGCGGCACATCCAAGTGTCAAGAAGATGTATGCAGACCTTTGATAATTATACTATTGGTCTGGTATGAAATGTGACATTGCTGATTTTGTGGCCAAATGTTTAGAGTGTTAGAGGGTTAAGGTAGACCACTAGCATCTAGCATGACTTTTACAACCCAATCTCATTCCCTCATGGAAATGGGATATAATTTCAATGGATTTCATTATGGGTTTTTCTATGACACTCCACAGACATGATACCATTATGGTTACCATTGACCGATTGACCAAGGTGGCACACTTTTCTCCTATGAGATCATCCTATATAGAATCTTGAGTGGCTAGGGTCTTTATGGAGTAAATTGTGAGGTTACATGGTATTCCCCACATGATTATATTAGATAGGGATCCATTATTCACTTCTACATTTTGGACCTCTTTGTAGCATGATCTTGGAGCACATTTAAATTTTAGTTTTGTTACAAGTAGTGGTTTTGATTTCACCAAAAGATCGACCTATTAATGTCTGATACAACCACTAGACTTATAGAAGACACATGAGGAGGTTAAGCCATGTCATGAATTCTGAGTGGAGTGCTGACCATTTTTCCAACAATATCCCCCTCAGCGTTACCCGAGGGGATTTGAACCTATGGCCAAGCTCTGATACCACTTGTTACAAGTAGTGGTTGTCATTGCACAAAAAGATAGACTTGTTAATGCCCGATACAACCACTAGACTTATTGAAGAAACAAGAGGAGGTTAATCCATGTCATGAATCCTGAGGGGGGCGCTGAATATTTTTCCAACAAGTTCGGCATATCACCCCAAGATCGATGGTCAAATAGAATGGGTTAATTAGGTGATTGAGAATATTCTAAGGATGTATGTCATGGATAGATAGACCCATTGGGAGGACTATTTATATTTGGTCGAGTTTGCCTACAATAATGGGTATCATAGTTTGATTAGCATGTCACCTTTTCAGGCTTTATATGGTCATCCTTGTCACACACCTTTGAGTTGGGATAGGCTAGAGGATCATATTCTATTGTGTCATGAGATGCTTTGAGATATGGAGCAACAGGTGGAGCACATCCGTGAGCATATGACCACAACTCAGGATAGGTAAAATAAATATGCAGATGCTCACAGAGTGGATAAATAGTTTGTTGTTGGTGTTAAGGAGTTCCTAAGAGTGCGTCCATGAAAGTGTCCAATCTATTATGGAAAGGGTTCAAATTTGGCACCTCATTTTGTAGGCCCTTTTGAGACTTTTGAGAGGATAGGACTGGTTTCTTACCATCTTGCTTCATCGCCCAACTTGTCTCATGTTCATGATATTTTCCATGTTTCAGTGCTTAGATATTATATACCAAATTT